>CAUYPK010113267.1:0-27898 GCA_963574355.1 Loris lydekkerianus
TTTATTGAATCCTCGTCTTATTAGTATTACCCACAGTGCCATATAACATTAATAATTCTTAATCCCATGGAGTTTTTATGCTTTCTGCTCCCTGAAGGAAAATGCCTGAAGATTATGATAAATTGTCAGGAGAATATGAGATGCAGGACTATCATTTACCAAAATATTTATTTAAAATAACCCTAAACTTTGTCTCCAGGGAAATCAGTATAGTAATTCAGCTTGAGACAGTAGAGCTTTACTAGCCTGAGTTAAAACTGTAAATCCTAATACGTTTACTTTGTTTACAAAAAGCCAAATGTCTGCTTCTAGGTCAAATAAACTTCCTGTTTTCATTACATCCAAAGCACTCTACCAGGTTTGGGTTATGTTCGACCCTTCTTCCTTACATTTAAAGGAGTAAGTAACAACTAAAAGTACTTCTCAGGTGGCCAGTTCCAATCCTACCTCCCAGTCTTCCACCTCATTAATGGGTAAAATATTGGGGAACTCTGAAACTCCTCACTCACCACTTGGGCAAGAAAATTTACTGGAATCTGGGGAGTCCTTTATATTTCTGACCATCCCCACAGAATACACTCGTGCCTTCATCTTTCTGAAAATCCATTTCTCTCCCCATATCTTTGTCTCCAAAATTGTCAGGAATGGGAATGTGTTCAATAGGTTACCCGGCCACAGTTTCACAGATGCCGGCAGAAGACATGGAACTCCTGAGTCAGAGACAATAGATGTTTTGACGCAGGGCACAGCAGGTGCCATGAGCTCCACATTAGCATCACTTCCCCTTGCCTCCCCTTCCCCAGGAGGAGCAATGCAGAGACGGCCCACCTGCATGTTGCAGACACATTCCGTGCCCCAGCTGAAAAACCCTGAGCTTAGGAAAGCTCCACTATTTTAGAAAATTTGCCCAACCTTGACACATTGGGAGACATTTTCTTAATAATCCTAATGAGAAAAACAACACACTTTCTGCTCTTAAGGAAAAAATAATTTCTATCTTTCAAAATTGAAGGATACATATATAAAACACCTTTGTAAAAATAGTACAGAACAAGAGCTAATACAAGATGTGTGGAACCACCATGGAGAATTGCACCTTCTTCCCAGATCATGCGACCATTTGATATCACAAGTTGTTGCATGAAACAGGGCCTGAAGCAGGGGAATTTGGAATTAGTTTCTAAAGACAGTGCTATGACCAAAAACGATAGAATATTATGAATCCATGACATCCATCCAAAAGAAACTTGAGAAAAAGCTCATATGAAAGATGGCCTTTCTCAAACTGAATGTAGGGTATAGAGAGCAATATGCTAAACACGTGGAAGACAAACACAACCCCTGCTGTAATGAGGGAAAGCTATTTCCAGCCACACTGGGCATCTTAAAGAAGGAATATGACAAATTTGTGGCTTTAAGTTACTAGCTGATTATAGACAGCAAACCATGGCATTTCTCTGACTGTCCTAAAGGTATTTAACAATAATTTACAAATGTATACTGAGAAATGCCTAGGAAATATATATGACAAGAGATTTAGGGTAATAGTCCAAAGAGAAAGTAAATATAATTTTACATCTGGGTGAGTTTATTAATATATTTCTAGTGATTGTGGATTTAATGGAACTTTTGATGGAGGCTGTAAATTTTTATTCCATTCAGTAACTATAACTTGGACTCATGAATATTTATCCTAATTGAAGAATTGGCTAAAATACTCATAATTGTTGAGAGTGCAGTGATCTCAATGTTTGAAGATAAATTTTTTTGTTATAAGCAATTTTTTCTCAAGCTCCATGTCATTACACTCTAAGTTCATGACAGTATGAATTATTGTCCTTGGACTTCAAAGGATTTCCAGAAGCTTATTTTAAAGTGTGGAATAAAAAATAAGCAAAATGTTTGAGATATGGGATGATGAGATTTTATTGTATCATAAAATTTAATTATCTCTCATTAGTGTTCATACATGCAACATGTTTATAATGAATATGAAGTTTTCCAACATTTAAACATTATTATTTCATATCACTTGTTATCACATCTAATTCATTAATTATTCTATAATAGACATTCTTAAACTGGCCTTAAATTTCCATACTAATTTCCATATATGCCACATTTAAAACTTTTTATTGCTGAACGTGTTACCCTTACTCTTATTTCTTCATTCATTGGCTTCATTACTTCATTTATTTGTTCCTTATTAGTCACTAGGTTAGGTAAAGGCAATGTAGAAGTCTATAAGATGTAGATTCTATTGCAGTAACAAATACGTTAATTACATGTGATATAATAAGCCTCATCCAGAGCTGACCACAAAAAAATAAAAGTTTGCATAAGGAGTGACTAACAAACACTTATCAACAAGAGTCTTCCACAGGAGGCTCTGTATTATTAACTTTAGCCAATAACAGAAGTTTTCCAAAGTAGCACAGAAGATTTGGGTAAGGGGAAGAATACAGAATACATGTAACAGAGAACACACAATTTTTACAAAATGCTCAACAGTATGATATGGTTGAATTATAGAACTGCTAGTTGGAAGAGATAAGAAACAAAACTGGAAAGGCCAGATTTTGAAAATGTTTGAGGAGTTTGATATTATTCTGGAAGCAATAGAAAACCATGCAAACTTTCTAGGCAGAATAGTGTCATGATCCATTTATATTTTAGAAAGTATTCTTTATACAAATGTGGAGAATGAGTTATAGATCAAAGACTGGTAGGCTATTTCAGACAATTAACATACCTTGAGTCTAGCTTGCCTTAACATTTAGTATATAATAGTGAAATACAAACTTAGTTATTTTTTCTCTTTCAGTTTCAGGGAAGAAAGATCAGGAATAAAATACATACAAACACAAAAGGAATTTTAAAAGTCTGGCACAATTTCAGAATCAAAAGTTCTTATAATTCACCCTGCTGGTATTTACACAGTAAACCAGATTACTGATGATTTCCTTTAAATGAAAAATTACTCCACCTAATCATTTCCCATGATAGTTTATACCTAGAGCGTCTTTCTTTTGCATTTGCCATTATCCAAACTATAGAAGTGGAGGGGTAAAAGATGCTTCTATAGTTTGGAGAAAAGATGCTCTGCATTCTAAGTACCGTATGTACTCGAGTATATATGGTAGTTAAATATGAATGTGCTTCTGTGTTTTGAAACGTATTGATGATTATTTTTGAATACAATGGGAAAAGGAGAAGTTATACTCTTTGATCTATATTAAATGATTGATAAATTTACCTACATATTAGATTTTTAAAAGAACCAAATAGACTTAGATTCATATGTAAAGGATAAAGTTATATGCAAAGAAGATGAAGTAGGAAAAAAAGGAACAAATTAAATTAAATAAATAATCTATGTAATATTCGGAAAGATAAAACAAATAGTACACATAATTGCATTTGGCAGTAACCTAACACACAGATGAAGGTCTTCAAAAGAAAATCTGAGATATTCTAGAAACAGGATTTTTGTCAGATTTCAAACAGTTTGAATCAACTTTTCTTAAGTTAGTTATAAAGTAGAAAATTTTCTGCATGTAAAGTTTTAAGATAATGATGAAAAGAAAGATGAATGGTAAAAGTTAAAGGACTCTACTTTGATATATCATCATTTTCTATTCTCAAATAAAACATTCCTCAAGTATTGCAGTTTTATGAAAACCATTTACACATACATGGTTACTATTTTAAATGACCATTTAAAAGCCTCTATTAATATTTATCTGAATATATAGATTTAGGGATTGTTACTAATATATATTACCCAGTGTTTCTTTTTTTAAAAAAGCCCACTCCACTACTGATTTGAATTCTATTGTTCTAATACACTAAATTATCTTGTATTCATAAATCTATTTCTAATTCATTGGTTTTTAATTCCGGCTTTTTAATGGAGTCACCCAAGGAACTTTTAAAAACAGACTAGGACCTATGGTGGGAGATTCTGATGCACTGAGTCTCTGCCCAGGGCCAGAAGGCTTACTGATGGCCTCTCTACATTGCTTGGGCTTCCTCACGATGGCTGGGTCCCAATAGTGAGCACCCCGATGCCAGAGCCGTACCCGTTGTATGGCTTAGCCTTGGACGTAGTGTAGCATTATTCCACTAATCTCTATTGGCTAAAGTACTCACTAGCCTCCCCAGGTACAAAGGAGAGGAAGTGTTACACTTTGTCATGGTATGGGGTAAAGTTCTGAAATAGCATGTGATACTAGAAATAGTGCTGTGGCCATTTGGGGGAAAAGTCTTCCACAATTCTCACACAAAAGCCGGAAGAGTATGGAAATATCACAATTCCTCTGTTTTAAATCTACAGGTCTAGCCTTATTCCATCTATTTTAAATTTTTGAACAGACTATTTCAAACATATAAAAGTAAAGAGAACAATATAATGAACCCCATGGTTTTTATCACCCAATTTCATTGTCTATTAGCAACTCATAGCCAAGTTCATTCACACTCACATCCATTTCCTAGACCATCCAGTTCACTTTTAAGTATATATTAGATGATATATATTTTAGCTGTAAATATTTTGATATGTACCTCTAAAAGAATCTTTTAAAAACATAACCAAAACCATAACTCATCTAAAAACACTAATAATAGTTCCTTAATATAATAAGTCAGTAACTATGTTTGCCCAATCGCCTCAAGGATTTTATTTACTTTTCTTTTTACTTTTACTTTTTTTTAAACTGTTATTGTGTTTGAATTTGCATCCAAATATGATAAATACATTGTATCTAGGTGGCATATTTCTTAAGTCTCTTTTAATCATAAATTTCTTACCCATCAAAAACAAAAGGTACTCTATGAACCCCATAAGGCCTTAATTTTACTATGATATTCCTTAAATCTATTGAATTATCTAAAACGATCTTAATGTTCTTTTGTATTCTAAGCAAAGATGGAATTTCATTTTATTTTCCTAACAGTGCCTAAGAGGTTCATGGGTAGTAAGAGACAATTTTTGTCACATGCAGGGTTTGGTTTTGTTTTGTTGTAATTAACAAGTTACTTAATTTGCATATGACCTATGTTTTTCTTCATAAAGTAACATGGCAATACCTATCTTTAGAGTTTTAAAGACTTATAAAAATACATTTCATAAAACCTGGCATATTACAAGCAGTCAATAATGTTAGCTATGATTTCTATCTGATAACCACAGGGTGGCAGCAATGCTTTAACCCCTTAAATGCCTTTAATCTTTTTCTGAAATCACTATAGCTCTAACTAACGCTGGTTAAGAATGTGAATTAATAAGCTGTGTAATTTTAAAAGTGCCATTAAGTTGATTTGCTTCAAAATTCTACTGAACACTGAATAAGAAATGCAGATTTAACTTTCGGCATCCACCAATAAAAATAAGCTCATTAGGTGATCAAATACAGGTAGCGTATAAAACTCTATATAAAATATATAACAAATTGAATTCCTGATTCCAGAACAGTGGGGGGCGCGGGGGCAGTGAACTGAAGTCCCATTCCGTCTGCCTCTGAGAGAATTTTGAGAGGAAATTGAGAGAAACGATTTTGATCAAAACCAAAAAATATCTTTTCCACGGTGCTCCCAAACTGAGGGAAAAATACAACTCAGAATTAGACAGGTCCCAACAAGAATTACAAATCAAAAAACAGGTACAATTATTTTGAATCCAGGCACTGTCCACTCTTCTTGTTTTATTTAACTCATATCTAAAGTAGTGTCGTTAAAATGATTCACTTCGTTGAGAAAATGTCAATCCTTTTGGTTATGTTCTTGAAGGCCTCTTTCACTTGTTTGTTTCTCAGGGTATAAATGAAGGGATTCAACATGGGGGCAACAGAAGTACTGAGCAGAGCTATCCCTTTATTTAAAGACACTCTTTCCTTTGCAGAGGGTTTCACATACATGAAGATGCAGCTGCCATAAGAAATGGACACGACTATCATGTGGGAAGAACACGTAGAAAATGCTTTTTTCCTCTGTTGAGAAGAAGGTATTTTCAGAATGGTCTTGATGATGTGTGTGTAGGACAGAATCACTAACACCAGTGTGACCAGGAGTGTTAAAATGGCTGATAGAAGTGCCATTAATTCTATTAGGTCTGTGTCTGTGCAAGAAAGCTGCAGTATAGGGAAAACATCACAGAAGAAATGATCTACAATGTTGCCTGCACAGAAATCAAGCTGCAGACCCATAAGGAGTGGAGGAAAAATTATGAGGAAACCAGCCAACCACGAAGCAAAGACCAGCAAGTTGCAGACTCTGCCGCTCATGATGGTGGTGTAATGCAGGGGTTTGCAGATGGCCACATAACGGTCATAGGACATGGCAGCCAGGAGAAAAAACTCAGTAGCTCCCAAGAGAATAGTGAAAAACAGCTGGGCCGCACAACTGTTGTAAGAAATGGTTTTATCACCTGTGGCCATACTAAAAAGAAATTTGGGAATACAAACAGTTGTAAAAGAGACTTCCAAAAATGAGAAATTTCGGAGGAAAAAGTACATGGGTGTCTTAAGATGCAAATCCAGTAGGGTGAGGGTGATGATGGTTAGATTCCCTGCGACACTCAACATATAGGTAGAAAACAGGAGAAGAAAGATGACCACCTGCACCTGTGGTTCATCTGTCAGTCCAAGAAGAACAAAAGTTGTCACTGTTGTGTGGTTTCTCATGGTTGATTTCTATTAAAAAAAAAAAAAAAAAAAAAGGAAGAAAATATTACAACTGAAAGACAGATGTCTGCCTGAGATACTGATTTTTTTGAGATCCTGATTTTTTTGAGATCCTCCATAAACATACTGCTATGCACACCCCACCTCCTTTAACTGCAGCCTATACAAATTTGCTTATATAATATTCACTCAAAATTTGACTAAATGCAGCTCTTTGAGTTTCTTTTCTTTTCTTAAGGGCCATAAATCTAAGCATTCCAAAGGGATAGCATATTGCCTTGATGAAGCCATATAAATGTAGAAGCAAACACAAAAACTATCATAATGTTTTGACTTTTAACTCTTCTGTATTTGAATTTTTGTTCCAAAGAATTTACTTGAAATTATTTTACACCATGTAATGATTCATTCCTCTTTGCTAAATGAATCTCTATTTGTTACTTTTTTCTTTTTCTTTCTGTTTTTTTTTGTTGTTGTTGTTGTTGTTGTTGTTGTTGTTTGTTTAAAGGCTTTGCTCCTCTTTAAGTCAGATTTCAGCCAGGGACACTTTTTTTAAATTAACATGAAATTGAATTAAACATCTCTAAGTCATACACAGTGGCAGTTCAATATCATCACCACACTTCTGAAAATTCTCTAAGATTTACATCCTCATGACCACTTTTAGTTCTGCTTTTCTGATTTTTGTCTAAAGATGAATTCCCTTTTATCTCACTCACCTGGTTGTTCTCTTTTCTCTGACATATATCCAAGCATACATCCTCACACACAGTGATTGTATTGTTTATATAGTATGTTCAGAGAACATTGGTAGTGTCCAAAAAAAGTCCTACAAAACAAACTATTGAACAATAAAATGTTAGCTGGACATCCAGGTGGTCTTCATCATTGTCATCACTCAGCACCTTTCTCCTGGGACATCATAGTCTCTTTTTTCCTATATCTGATTCACATCCACCTGCTTTTTTCTTTTAGTTCAGAACATAGTTTAAAATTATGTTAACTTTTTCATTTTACCTTTTTTTGTCTTCTTCTAGACTACGTTTAAGTCCTCATATTTATCACCTAAAAAGTATATCATCAAATTTTTCTTAAAAATGACAGTACTTTCCCTCAGAGGAATATTGTGCTATTAAATTGTATTTGAATCATATTATGTTGTGTATGTTCCAGTTCTGGGGTTTAAAAAAAAGGTACAAACATTTCCAGTAATTATAAATGACGGTGACATAACTGAGATTATATCCCAAACTCCTGCATGTCTTTTTTATTTATTTACTTTTTTCTCTCCTTTCCCATTCTCTTCATTTGATCATTTTCCTAAAAAAAAGTCTATATCCTAGTGATCTAAATATAATCCATACTCATTAGAGAGATTTTATTTTAAATTCAAGGCTATGGTTTGTATTCAAGGTCAGAAAGCACAGGAAAAATTCAATCAACAAAAGATGAGTCATATAAGGTGTCAAGACTGTAAAGTTAGAAAGGGATCTGTACGGATGCTATCTAGCTTCAATTTAAATTTTAACTTTAAAAAAACTATTACAAACTACTTGATAGCATTAGTTTGCTTCTGAGTTCCATAAGAAAATGTTTGCTAGATGATAGTAGAGTTCATATGTTTCCACCACTGTTAATAATTCCAAGGGCATCTGTGGCTATTTTGGTTATATATAGGTAAGCTAAGAGACTTCTTTAAGATATAAAAAATTGTATTGCACATGAAATGTTTAAATTCCACTGAATTTAATATAAATGACTGTTTGATATATGTGAAAGGAAAATCTCAGATTCAGAAGTCATTCGTTTTTCAGAGTTATGTTTCACAATATTCATTCACAGCTTCTGTGCATACCAGAGGTACATGCACTCAGAATTATAGAAATGCATTTAATAAAATGCATTTTTGAGATTCTATCCTATACTATGAAAAAATTCTGATAAAAACTAGATTTCTACAAGGTGAAGGGTTCAAATGTGTCTTATATCACAATTCTTTTGGTATAATTTTTAGAATGACCAGCTTAATGCTTGCTCTGTAAAAAAAAAAACTGTTATAACTTTATGCCATAGTATTGCAATGCTATTACAAAGAAATCATTTTCTTCCTACAGATTTATGCATCAAAGTTATTCTATTTAAATAAATACATAATTTATTCCAAACCTCAATTTATTTAGCAGCAGGTTTTTCCCAATTGTCTTCTTTTGATGTGAATCTCAGAGGCAATTTCTGAATGTTGCATATCCATCGTATATTTCTGTTGCCTAAACTTATATTTTTTTCATTCTCAGCTAAAATGACACTTGCATCAGAGACATACACTCAGTTATGGAAAATCAAAGATTTTGTCATCTAAAAAAGGCCATGTTATCCAATTTATGCTATTTTAAATTTGAAGCATATTGTCCTTGGTTACACACAAAATACCTATGTGTATATTTCTAGACTTAACTATATAGAGAGAGATTCATATATATTGAATATATATAAATCTCTTATTTACATATAAATGTGTATATATACTTATGTCAAGAAAGGAGAGGGGAAGGGAAGATTTCAGGCTTGTTGGTCACTCCAGGATGTTTCTAGTCAGTCTGAGAAACACAATAGCTTGTTGTGTAGTTTTTAAGACTCCAAGAACTAGAATCCCTTTTGCAACTATGTCTCTTGTCTCAAGAGGATTAACTGACTAGATAATTTTTAAGAAAAAGGACACATTTCCCTGGAGACATTTTGTACTAGAATGTTTATATACATTAAAATATTTCATTCAGTAGAGAAAATTCTATAATCCATAAATTCAAGTTTAAAAAGAAAACAAAAACTACTTTTCAAGGTAACTATATGTTATAAACTACAAGGTAATTTTAAAGAAACCTAAGTCACCTTACATGTTCATGAAAATATACATTTTGGATAAGAAAAATTAAACTCATCAATCTATAATGAAGACATACTTACAGGAATTAGTAAAATTTCAAATTCAGATTGATTCAATAAAAGATTTATATTGTACTTCCCTAAGTGAAGATTCTGAAGTCTACTCGTGACAGATTTAGAGACTTAATCAGGTTTACAATTCAGAAAAACAAGATAAGGAAAACAGTAATAGGGTTATGTTACCATTTCAGGGTAAGAATCGTAGAGACTTGCCTGAAGGGAAATAAGACCAATATTGAGTTTCTCGGGACAGATACAGGAGAGTCAAATATGTTTGCATCTGCTCTCTAAATATCTAGATCCAATCTATTAAAAAAATTTATTGATTTTACATGGAAATTATATTTCAAGTATGCTTACCTTTATACACTTCCACTACTAAGCACTTAAATTAATATAAGCTGCTGTAGCAGATAAGTTCTGCTCAAAATCTAAAAAGATTTTAGTGAGGAATGGAACACGTACAGAGAATGAAATTATCCTAAAGGTACAGTCTAGGCATTTTTTACAAACTGAGTGGCCATGCGAGCAGCACTCAGATGAAGAAAGTTACGTGCAATCCAGAACGCTTACTCCTCTTTCTTTCTGGTCATTATCCTGTCAATGTTTGTCACTATCCCAATTTCAACAGATCAGATGAGTTTTGCCACTTTAAGAAAGTAGAAAGTTATTTGCTTGAAATTTAAAGTCAAATATGCAGCGTGGGTGGTAGGCTCTATGTTTGGAGGAAGGAGATGGGAGTGTTGTGCTCTGTGCCTTAGATTCTCCCTAAGTGAGATTATTCCATCTTGGACACAGGTCAATAGACAGCAGATGAAAGAAAGCAGTAAAGAATCACAGGGGAGGTTTTTATTGCCAAACCTGGAAGTGATTTTTCACAATTGTCATTCACATTGCATTGATAATTATTCCGTTTTATGACTACACTTGAATGCAAAGAAGTCAGGATATTTAGTCTAGTTGGTCCAGCAGGGAAGGTTTTGTGACCAAATGACCAGCATCAGCTACAACTCCCATCATTCCTATGCAATCTACCTTTACTTTAAAGGACTTAATAGCCTTACAAATACTTTTTTTAGCCTTCTTCCATTATTCAGCCCATCTTCTATAGACAATCTGAAATTATGTTTTCTAAATTTTAATTCAGATGCTGCCACTTCCTTACTAAAAGTAGGTCATGAAACCAGTTTGAGATGCAGATTACCATTAGCCAGTAAAACATCCCAGGGTATAGCCCTCACTACCTATTCTCACTTCATCTCCTTCTGCTCTTGCCTCATTAAGTATTTATCCATTTTACACAGACTTTATGTCCTTTCCTCAAGCTTTTTGTCACCTCTATTCCTACCTCCAATCTCACTGAACCACCAAATTCCAAGCTTCAGATTAAATATCACTGTCACAAAAATGTCAAAATATTTTAATAGAAGACCATATGTGAGATGACACTTCCCTTGTCTAAAGTCCTTATCTCAAGCTTTTATTCTTCTGAACACATCAATATTGATTTTTTTATATGTCATTTCTTTTCTTTTTTGCTTTCATCTCTTGGTTCTTCTACACAATTCTAAACTGCATCAAAGCAGAAACTGCCCTCTCTGCTCTCACCTTGGCCTGGCAGGTGTAACGCCAAGGAGGCAAGGCGAGGCCGACCCCACTGCACACCCGGCCCTCTGGGGCTGAGGGTGCACAATGGCATCTGTTGCAGCCACCTGGGACCAGGGGCTGGCAGGACCACCACGTGCCCACTCTTGGGCAGCGCTGCTGCACAGTCTTAGGTGTCACTAACAAATACTCTGGGTATATCTAAAAATGTCCTACTTACCCTTCATTTCTGAAGGATAATTTCACTGTATAGAACTCTGGTTGACAATTGTTGCTTTTCTTTCAGCACCTTGAAGATCACCCTTTGTTTACCTCTACAGTATGTGATGATAAGTCAGCAATTGTTCAAGCCATAGCTCCTTACTATTCACAGTATGTAACTGCTTCTTTTTATCTGGCCATATTAAAGATTTTCTCTTTATCCTTATGGCTTGATTTGATTATGTTTGTGCTTAGTCAGTTTTTCATAACCAGAATTAACTTGGCCTCTATAAATTTGATTAACTTTCATACCCAGAATTAACTTAGCCTCTGTAATTTTATAACATTCATCAACTGTGGGAGCTTTAGGGCCATGGATTCTTCCAAATTATCAAGTGTCCAAGAGGCCACTATAAAAGGCATTATGTGAATTCCTATAACCTTAATTGTCAATGTGTTTGTTTGATAAAGTTGCTCTTTAAAACTGTCTATGGATTAAAGCAAGCAAGCAAGAAAGAATAAATAAGAAAAAAAGATGGGAAAAAGTAAGGATGAAAGCAAAGAGACAGGAGAAAATAAGAAATGAAAAGAGAGAGAGCAAAAAAAAAAAAATCAACATTCAGAGATAATCTAGTTCAGGACTTCAAAATATTGCCACTCATTAAAGACAAAAGCATACTAATAAATCATAGATTTGTAGTTAATTTTAATAATAGGAAGTTGGTGTAACTCAGACAAATGTCAGTCAGTTGAGTGGAACGTACAATTTAATGCACTTACCCATTTATTTCTTCTCCAAAACCTCTTCTCTTGATGTAATTTGAATTTCTGATATATATCATTGGTGTTCTCCCTGAAGAATTTCTTTTAACATTTCTTACAGGGTAAGTCTGTTGGCAATGAATTCTTCATTTTTGTTTCACTGAGAAAGGCTTTATTTCTCCTTTACTTTGAAGAATAATTAATTTAGGTATAGAATTCTAAGTTGGTGTTTTTAATTTTTTTCAACATTTTGGACATTTCACTCTACTTCCTCTAGTTTGCATGGCTTCTGAGGAGAAGTCACAGTACTTTCCCCTACTTGTCTCTACAGGTGAGGTGTTTTGTTTTGTTTTGTTTCCCTGGCTTTTTTAAAACTTTTTTCTCTTTACCTTCACTCTTCTGCAGTATTATTATGTTATGCATGACATAGTTTTGTTTGCTCTGGGAAGATAACAAGGGGTATTTATCCTGCATAATGTTCTTTGGAATTCTTGAGGCTGTGGTGTGATGTCTAACACAGATTTCAGAACATTCTCAGCCATTATTACTTCAAATACTTCTCCAACTCTGCTCTCTTTAATCTCTGGCTTTCTAGTCTTACACGTGTTACATTTTTTTCAAAAATTGGATGTTCTGTGTGTTTATGTTTTGATACAGAATAGAGTTAGCAGGGTTAGAGTACCATGGCCTCAGCCTAGCTCACAGCAACTTCAAACTCCTGTGTATTGTTCCAAGAGATCCTCCTGCCTCATCCTCCTGAGTAGCTGAGACTACAGGTATTCTCCGCAATGCATGGGTAATTTTTCTATTTTTAGTAGAGACAGGGTCTAAGTTTGCTCAGATTGCTCTCAAACACATGACCTGAAGCAATCCTCCTGCCTCAGCTTCCCAGAATGAGCCACCATGCCAGCCTGTGTTTTATTTTTTTACTATTTTTTTCTTTTCATTTCAGTTCAAATATCTATTGACAAATCATCAGTTCATCAAATCATGTAATTATTCTTTCCTTGGCCTTGTGCAATCTACTGATGAGCCCACCAAAGGCATGCTTTATTTGTATTAAAGTTTATTTTTTGGTTTTAGCATTTTTCTATTCTTTCTTAAAGTTTCTGTCACAATCGAAGTCACTTTATCCTTCAATCTTGCATATTATTTATGTCTTTTTTTAACCTTTAAAGCATCACCCAACTATAACATCTGTATCACATCTGATTCTAGTTTTGATGCTTCTATCCCTCTTTAGGCTTTTTCTTGTTTTTGTTTTTGTTTTTCCTTAACTTTGGACATGCCTTATATGTTTTTGCTGAAAACTGGGCATGATGTATTTTTAACAGGAACTAAGGTAAATAAACCTTTAATGCAGCGGTTCTCAACCTGTGGGTCGCGACCCCTTTGGGATCCAATGACCCTTTCACAGGGATTGCCTAATATCAGATATTTACATTACAATTCACAACAGTAGCAAAATTATAGTTATGAAGTATCAACAAAAATAATTTTATGGTTGGGGGTCACCACAACATAAGGAACTGTATTAAAGGGTTGCAGCATTAGGAAGGTTGAGAACCACTGCTTTAATGTGTGATTTTATGTTAATCTGTCTAGGAGTTGGGCTATGCTTAGTATTTTCTGTAGCTATGTTTTTCAATGGTTTCCAATTCCTTCAGTGTCTTACTTTGTGGCTCACCTGCTGACTCGAGGTTTTTCTAGGTGTATTTCCTCAAAGAGAATCTACATCATCGTGCTCTTGCAGTTGTAATTTATTATTATTATTTATTATCTGTAAATTTATGAATAAATATCAGTCCTCAGAAAGCAAATATTTCAGGGCTGTGATCTTCTAGACTCATCTAGAAATCTAAACAGGGATGGAGTCTAAGAAACGCCCTTCTCTAGAGTGGGATAAACTTCTCATAAAATCTTATCTCCTAGAGAGTAGTCTTTTGTTATAGGAAATTATCTGGTCATATTTCATGATTACTTTTCTCCTCCCCATTCCAAAACCATAAGGAGATCTTTCTTGACTTTTTGCTTTGAGAACTAGTGGGATTCTAAAAGAAAAACTTATGAAAATGTAGGGTCTTCCCGCTAAGACTGCTCATGCTGCTGCACAATCAGCCTCTAACAATGCATGAAAGCTACCATTAAAATGTTCATCCCAGGTTCTGTTCCAGGTAGGCAGATCTAAACTGTGTCTCTCTAGATGAACTTCTCTCTCTAGATGTCATGGCAGTGGTTTGTCTTGTGACACTGATTCTCTGCTGAGTACCAGTTCTCTGATTGGTAAGGCATTGATTTCAAGTTTGTTCTGCTGTTCCCCCTTGTAGGGTGTAGCAATTACTTCTGAGATCTTTACATCTTGGAGACGAAGATGGAAATTTCCCCAAGTGCTTTGAACTTGTTTATTAACCTTTCATATTCTCAATTTCATATTCATATTCATGAATCTTGAATATAGTTTTATGCCTAGATAAAGTGTGCCTGGCGTGTCACATGGACACGGTGAATATATATTCAAGGAAGAGATGAATGAACTAATAAATAATGAACAAAAAAGGAATGCATCATGACCTAAACATGGTATGATATTTTGTAAAAAATCTCCTTTAGGACATTCTCTGAAAGTAAACAAAACATAATTACTTGACAGGACAAATAGTTGGTTAATTTTGGTAGTTTGTATTAACTTTAAAACTTTCTGGAAGGGCAAAGCAAGATGGCAAACCAGAAGGATCATTCAGCTGAGCGCTCCTAGAACAACTGGGGGAAAAGAGAGAATGCAATCATACCTGGCATGGGGATCTTACCCAGAGTTATAGCTCAGGAAGCACAGTGAGGAGGTGGTGAGATGGATATAGCATACGATCTGGAGCAGTGGAAATCTGATGAATTAGGCAAAAAATTATGACTGGTTGGGATTGGCTGGCCCCCCACAGAGGTATGGGTTGGGAGGAAGCCTTTCCAGAGTTTTCAGTTGTTCAGGCAAGCTTCACATTGAGTGGAGAGCTTGGAAGAGTGGACAGACTTGAACGGTCTACAACAACCAGATTTGAATGCCAGTTGGAGAGGACTAGGTTTGGTGTCTGGCAAGGCCACTGAGCAGGTCTCGGCAGCCAGGGATCTGCCATTGTGGGAAGAGCTTATACCCATACTGTAGAAATTATTCCAAAAAATTGGGAAGGAAGGAATCTTCCCCACAACATTCTATAAAGCAAACCCTGACACCAAAACCAGGAAAAGACCCAACTAAAAAGAAGAATTTCAGACCAATTTCACTAATGAATATAGATGCAAAAATTCTCAAGAAAATCCTAGCCATAGTTGTGATCCATTCTTCACATGAAAGTGTGAGTGATTGTAAATTGGTTTCATAATAGTATTGAGGACATTGCATATTTTTTCTTTCATTCTTGAGATAGTTTACTAAGTAGGATATGTTCCAGCTCCATCCATGTAAACATAACAGAGGTGAAGTCTCCATCTTTTTTTAAGGCTGCATAATATTCCATGGTTTACATATACCACAATTTATTAATCCATTCATGGGTTGATGAGCACTTGGGCTTCTTCCATGACTTAGCTATTATGAATTGAGCTGTAATGACACTGATGTAAGCATTCCTAATTCTGTATGAAATCAGCACATTGTACCCCATAAATGCATTAATGTATACATGATCTATGTGTTTATGATTTAATAAAAAAATTTAAAAAAAAAACAAAATCCTAGCCAAAAGACTATAGCTTCTCATCAAAAAAGTCATACATCATGATCAAGTAGGTTTCATCCCAGGGATGGAAGGCTGGTTTAACATATGCAAATACATAAACATAATTCACCATATCAACAAAAGCAAAAAAAAAAAAAAAAAAAAAGAGGACCATATGATCCTCTCAATAGATGCAGAGAAAGCATTTCATAACATTCAGCATCCTTTTCTAATTAGAACTCTGAAGAATATAGGCATAGGTGACACATTTCTGAAAATGATTGAAGCCATCCCTGCCAAACCCACAGCTATTAAACTGAATGGAGTAAAACTGAAAGCTTTTCCACTTAGACTGGAACCAGACAAGGTTGTCTCAATATAGTGCTGGAAGTTCTAGCCAATACAATCAGGCAGGAGAAGGAAATAAAGGGCCTCTAAATGGGGGCAGAGGAGATCAAACTCTCGCTCTTTGCCGATGATATGATCTTATACATAGAGAACCCCAAAGATTCAACCACGAGACTCTCAGAAGTGATCAAAAAAACAGTGTCCACAAATCAGTAGCCTTTGTATATGCCAATAACAGCCAAGATGAGAAACTAATCAAGGAAACAATCCCCTTCACAGTAGCTTTTAAAAAATGAAATACCAGCATGGTACTGGCACAAAAATAGAGACATAGACATTTGGAATTGAATAGAAAACCAGGAAATGAAACCAACAATTTACAGCCACTTAATCTTCGATAAACCAAACAAGAGCGTCCACTGGGGGAAATACTCCCTATTCAGTAAATGGTACTGGGAGAATTGGATATCCACTTGTAAAATACTGAAACTGAACTGACACTTTTCTCCACTCACAAAAATTTATTTAATCTGGATAAAGGACTTAAATTTAAGGCATGAAAATGATAAAAATTCTCAAAGAAAGAATAGGAAAAACACTGAAAGATATTGGCCTGGGGAAAGACTTTATGAAGAAGACTGCCATGGCAATAGCAACAACAGCAATAATAAACAAATGGGATTTAATTAAACTGAAAAGCTCTGTACAGCAAAGGAGACAACAACCAAAGCAAACAGACAACCTACCCAATGGGAAAAGATATTTGCACATTTTGAATCATATAAAAGCTTAATAACCAGGATCTATACAGAACTTCAATTCATCCACAGGAAAAAAAAACAACAATCCCATACATCAATGGGAAAGAGAGATGAATAGAATCTTCTCTAAAGACAACAGACAAATGGCTGGCAAACGTATGAAAAAATGCTCATCATCCCTAATTATTAGAGAAATGCAAATTAAAACCACCCTGAGACATCATCTAGCCCAGCAAGAATGGCCTATATCATAAAATCTCAAAACTGCTGGTGCAGATTTGGAGAGAAAGGAACACTCTTACACTGCCAGTGAGACTGCAAACTAATACAATCTTTTTGGAGGGTGTATGGAGAAACCTCAAAGAACTCAACTTAGACCTCCTGTTTGATTCTGCAATTCCATTACTGGGCATCTATCCAGAAGGAAAAAACAAACAAACAAACAAAAAAAAAACACCTTTTATTATGAAGACACTTGTACTAGGCTGTTTGTTGCAGTCCAATTTACAATTGCCAAAATGTGGAAACAGCCTAAATATCCTTCAACCCAGGAATGGATTGGTAAGCTGTGAAGGACCTTTACAAAGAAAATTATGAAAGCCCTAAGAGAAGAAATAGCAGAAGATATTAACAAATGGAAGAACATCTCATGCTCATGGCTGGGAAGAATCAACATTGTTAAAATGTCTATACTACCCAGAGCAATCTACAGATTCAAGGCAATCCCCATTAAAATACCATCATCATACTTTCATGATTTGGAAAAAAAAAAAGAATTCTTCCCTTTGTATGGAACCAGAAGAAACCCCATGTAGCCAAGGCAATTCTTAGTACTAAAAACAAAGCCAGGGGTATCATCCTACCAGACTTACGGCTATACTAAAAAGCCATAGTGATCAAAACTACATGGTATTGGCACAAAAATAAAGACATTGAAATTTGGAACTGAATAGAAAACCATGAGATGAAACTAAGCTCTTATAGCCACCTGATCTGCAACAAAACAGACAAGAACATACACTGAAAAAAAGAATCCCTATTTAAGAAATGGTGTTGGGAGAATTGGATAACCACATGTAAGAGATTGAAAATAGACCCCCACCTTTACCACTTACAAAAATTGATTCAAGATAGATAAACATTTAAATCTAAGGCATGAAACAATACAAATCCTCAAAGGAATTATGGAAAAACACTTGAAGATATTGGCCTGGGGAAAGATTTTTATGAAGACTTCCGTGGCAATTGCAATAACAACAAAAACAAATAGGACTTAATTAAATTGAAAAGCTTCTGTACAGCTGCGGAAACAACAGCCAAAGCAAACAGAAAACCTGAAGAATGGGAAAAGATGTTTGCATATTATTAATTGGACAAAAACTTGGTAACTAGGATCTATAGAGAACTCAAGTTAATCAATAAAAAAAGATCCAATAATCCTGTATATCACTGGGCAAGAGACAAGAATATAATCCTTTCTAATGGAGACAAATGAGTGGTTAACAAACATATGAAAAAATGCTCATCATCCCTAATAATCAGAGAAATGCAAATTAAAACTACCCTGACATACCACCTAATCTCAGTGAGAACTCACATCACAAAGACTCAAAGCTGCAGATGCTTGTGTGGATGTGAGACAAGAGAATACTTTTACACTGCTGGTGGGATTGCAAACTAATAAAACCTTTTTGAAAAAACATATGAGGAATCCTCAAAGAACTCAAATTAGATCTCTCATTTGATCCTGCAATCCCATGACTAGGCATCTACCCAGAAGAAAAATAAATCCTTTTATCATAAGGACATTTGCACTAGACTGTTTATTACCACTCAATTTACAATTGCCAAAATGTGGAAACAACCTAAATGTCCACCAACCTAGGAATGGATTAACAAGCTGTGTATATGTATACCATGGAATACTATTCAGCCACTAAAAAAAAAATAGAGACTTTACATCTTTGGTATTAACCCAGGTGGAGATGGAACACATTCTTCTTAGTAAAGCATTGCAAAAATAGAGACGCAATATCCAGTGTACTCTATTCTAATATGAAGGCAGTAGATGATCTAATACTCAGGGGAGGGAGGAATGAGCAAGTGGGGAGCAGGGAGAAAGCAGGGAGACGGGGTCATGGTGTATGGCACACCTCTTGGGGGGCAGAACACAATTACAAGAGGAACTTTATCTAACAAATGCATCAGTGTAACCTAATTCTTTGTACCCTCAATGAATCTCAAACAAAAAGAAAAGAAAAAAGAAAGAAAAGAAACCTTTCTGAATATGAAGAACAAAAGAGAAATTTAGATAGTTTAAACTGCCAATATGAGCTAGAATCCCAAAATGTCCACAAGGGTTAAAACCTACTTAAAAATTACACATTTCTGTGTGAGTGATTCCTGGGAAGGAGGAAAAAGAGGGATGTGAACATCAATAAACAAAATCTTTCACCTGAATAATTTAAGTACAACACTTCATAAATTTCAATGTATTTTTCAGACTGATTTATAAATCCATATTTTATTACAGATAAATTTCTCTAAAAATCTGAGAACACTTCACTTATTGTAATGGCTTTAAATGTAATTATTCTTTCTTGATTTAAATTACTCTGATTAGGCACATTATATATTATATTTAATGATGGAGGACTGGAATTTGATTTTATCAAATATCACTAATATGGAAAAAATTGTTCATGATTTTTATAAAGAGGGAAACCATTTTTTTAGTTTTTAATGGAAATAGAAATAAAAGTGATAGGCTTGTTATACATACTGTAATACACTGGACAGTGAATATGCAGGGAGTCAGTGGAAAGGAACAAAGTTAGTCTGATTTGATATAGTTCTGCTGGAGGAATGACAGACTGTTTCTGACTCAAGCAAATATAGTCATTTTAATATAATTTGTTTCCTCAGATTGTCCCTAAGCTCTGGCGTTTACATATTACATAGGTGTTTACATATTAGGAGGATGTTACTGTGCTTTGGCATTAATAACCAGAATCTCTAGAGCTTTAGATAGTCCCTGCAGAAAACTGGTTAATTACTTATTCACTCACTTCCTTTTCATATTCTCTCATAAATTTTAATTGATTGATGGGATTTAATTCTTATGCATCTGTGTTCACGCTGTTTCTTCTACCTAGGTATGTTTTGTTCTATTTTGTACTCTGTCTTCAATGCCTAGGTGAGGGTCTAACCTCTCTTAGAAATGTTCCTCGAGTTCCCCAAGCACCCTGAAGTGCTTCTCTCCTAGTCTCCTATAACACATAGTAAGAATAAGTCCTATTTGCCTGTAAGCTTATCACACACTATATATTGTTTTATTTGTGCATTCTTGTCTCCTAAATATATTGGTAAACTGTATTTGTCAGTGATGTTGTTTTATACTTCTTTAGTTCTTTGGTGTATAACCTGGCTGTTGCATACTCCATGGACCTATAAAAATTATTTAATGTTTGCTATTGATAACAAAGTTATTGAAGAAAAATCTTTCCCTCATGGGATGAAACTCTTCATAACCAGGGAGTTTCCTGGTACTTAGCATAATCAGACTTATAAATTCTCAACCACATAATCAACTCCATTTGGATTTTCTTGGCTTTTGACTAATCATTATTTCAGGGCAGCTGGTAATTTGCATGCGTCTAAACACTTGCTCAATGACTGATAATCAGAGCAAAAATTCCCCCTCTGTTTTCTCCTAGGTAGAAGGAAATTGTAGTTCTTCTATAACTAAGCCTCAGTATTAGCCATGAAGCAAAGACCTAATTAGAAGTCACTGTGTTATTTGAAGAAAAACCTGGTTTCAATGGTAGGTTGTCCATTTATTTTCTTCCCTTACCATCTTTCCCTATTTTCTACTTCTACTTCTTTTGCCTTCTTTGTCTTCTTCCTTGTTTTTTTCCTATGATCCCTTGTTCACTTTATCTGGCATTTCCCTTTATTATTCTCTCTGCATCTTCAGAATTATGACCACCAGAAACATTGAATCTGCTAATTCTATTTGTGTCAGTTTTACTACATGATCAGAAGGATTTAGTCAGAATGGTTTAGTATTGAAATAGAGGATACTAAAAGTGAAAAGTAGTCAAAAAAATTAAGAGATAGATATAGAGAAAACACAATGACTTACAGGTATAAAAAAATCAGAAAGGATAATGGGCTACAAGGTACACTATTTGGGTTATCAGTACACTTAAAACCCAGACTTGACCACTACATGATATATACATAGAATGGTATTCAACTTTTACCCCTAAATTTATTAAAATAAAACAAGAAAAATTTTTTAAAGAGTTGATTAGTTGAATGTATATGCCAAAGACAAAACATTTGAAGAGCCGTGGTCATGATTATACTAATTTCTTATAGTTCTCATCTTAGAGCAAAAGATGGATTTCTGTTATCAGTTGTCATGGACACTGATGCTTCAGTCTCGAATTCAGAGTCAGCTCTTTGAGGTGACTGCATTCAAGTGTCCATGGGGCTGTGTGAGCAATGCGACATTGCAACCTTGACACACTGACAAAAGAAAAAAACAACAACTCTATTTTGCATGCATGTTCAAGTTTACTTCATCACCACAAGTATAACCAGAGGAGAATTTAAAGATGATTTTTATAAGATAGTCTTTTTTCATTCCTTCAGATTTGCACAAAAGATTTATTTTGCTCGCTGTATGCAAAATAATAGATTTTGCTAGAGATTATCTTACATAAATTATTTCAAAAAAGTATCTCATTAGTATATATAATCAATAGCAACTATAAAATTTTGACACTGTTATCTTTTCTTTTACTATGGGCACCTTTAGATAATTTTTCTCAATATTTTCACCAGCACAGAAGCAGATCAAGAAGAAGCAATGGAAAACCGTACAACAGTGACAGTGTTTATCTTAGTAGGACTGACAGAGAATCCAAAATTGAAGATTTTGCTGTTTATCTTCCTGCTTCTCACCTACTTGCTAAGCATCTCAGGCAACCTGATTATCATTGCCCTCACTCTGCTGGATTCTCATCTCAAGACGCCCATGTACTTCTTTCTTAGAAATTTTTCCTTCTTAGAAATTTCTTACACAACAGTCTGCATCCCTAAATTGCTTGTTTGCATGGCCACTGGTGACAAAAGCATTTCCTATAACTGTTGTGCAACTCAGTTATTTTTTGCCTTCCTTTTGGGTGCATCTGAATTTTATCTCCTGGCTGTCATGTCCTATGACCGTTATGTTGCCATCTGCAAACCTCTGCATTATACGACCATCATGAGCACCAAAATCTGTGTTCAGCTAGTTCTTAGCTCTTGGATTTCCGGTTTCCTCATCATTTTTCCAGGGCTCATCTTAGGGCTAAAGCTGGATTTCTGTGACTCCAATTTGATCGATCATTTTTACTGTGACACTGCTCCTCTACTGCAAATCTCCTGCACAGATACACATTTATTGGAAATGATGAGTTTTATCTTAGCTTTGGTGACTCTCCTGGTGACTCTGGTATTAGTAATTCTATCATATACACATATTGCCCTAGCAATTTTAAAAATCCCTTCTGCCAACCAGAGAAAAAAGGCTTTTTCCACTTGTTCCTCTCACATGATTGTCCTCTCCATCTCATATGGCAGCTGCATTTTTATGTACATGAAACCCTCAGCCAAGCAAAGGGTATCTTTAATGAAGGGAGTGTCCGTGCTCAATACTTCAGTTGCCCCACTTTTGAACCCCTTCATTTATACTCTAAGAAACCAGCAGGTGAAGCAAGCCTTTAAGGACTTTTTACAAAGAGTTCTGTCTATATTTAAGAAATAGAATCATAATAAGGTATATATAGGAAATTAATTAGTAAGGACGATTACAAAGTGTCTAGATTGAGACAAAACTTTTCTGTTACACTATCTAATACAAAATCATATTTGTCCTTTCAATTCTTTACATAAACTGCCTTCCAACAATAATTATTTTCCTTTCAAAATAATAAAACATTTTTATTTCATTATAAGCATTCTCAAATCTTACTTCTTGCTCTCCTTTTATTATAATATAGATATTTGAAATGTTATTTTTATCAAATTAATGTATCAGTTCATTGACACAATTATTTTCGTATATAAGGAGTATATTCAGTTCTTACATTCAGTTTTTTATAAAACCTTAATAAACTTAAAACAATTATTATTATAGGGGGCAGTTGCCTGTGGCTCAAGGGAGTAGGGCGCCGGTTCATATGCCAGAGGTGGCGGGTTCAAACCCAGCCCCGGCCAAAAACCACACACCCACACACACGCACACACAAAAAAATTATTATTATTTGGGGGGACAACAGAGTCTCACTATATCACCCTCAGTAGAGTACCGTGGTGTCATAGCTCACACGAAACTCCAACTCTTGGGCTTAAGCAATTCTCTTGTCTCAGCCTCCCACATACCTGAGACTACAGGTGCCTGCCACAACACCTGGCTATTTTTTAGAGGGGAGGTCTCACTCTGGCTCCGGCTGGTCTCAAACCTGTGAGCTCAGGCTATCCACCCGCCTCGGCCTCCCAAGTGCTGGGATTACAGGCATGAGCCACTGCACTCAGCCTACTTAAAAGAAATTGTATGATGTGAATTCTTTGGGATTTTGTTTTTGCCTGAATTTTTCTGTTCTGACACAAATTTTCAGTTGTTTTTCTTTTCAAAAATGTTTAAAAGCTGAAAGTTGAGGTTAAAATGTCAATGACATTTCTGTCTTGAGAATTTTCTAAAATTCTCATACTGTATTAGTGTAATAAAAAACCCATATGGTATATTTGTCATATTTTCTTTGATATGGATAGATATTAAATCACATGTGTACACTAAGTAATTTTTGATAAGAAATAAATTTCTGCCAAGAGAGCTCACATTTATACTTTATCTGATATTCCTGTTCATCTTGGAACTATGTTCCATACAGCCTACATCTATAACACAAAAGTAACTAATTATTTATTGTGAGATATTTTAAGGCTAATTTGGAAGTATTTAAAAAACTACTAGAGTAAAAAGTAATGTTAAGTATAAATTTATTTATATTATTGCTTATATTTAATATATCTTATTAGAAAAACAATGACAATAAATAATAGATCACATAAGCCTTTTCTTTAGAAGCATGTGGTCTAGTTGTACAGAAAAAAAATATTTATTACAGAAACCAGAAAAAGAATCAGTATGTTCAATTGTATCACGTACTAGTAATAAAAGTGATTAATAACATTTAGTCTAAAAATTTTGGGGAAAAACTGTAGTTATATATTTTAAAACTATTCAAAAATTAACAGTCTATATGTAACTGCCATTTTATAGAAAATATAAGAGATAGATAAACATGTTAAATTATACCTTAAGAATCCAAACTATGCCATTCAGTATGTGGCATATTTTGTATTGAAATAAACCAATTACTTCAGCAAACCAAAAGCATAGAAAAAAAGAAGCCTGGGGAACATATTCTAGAGATTAAGAGGAAATTATGAAACATATTCTTAAAGTACAATATGTAGAACTCAAATTGTTAATACTTTAACCAAAGAAACCTCAAAGTAGCATTTTTTAAATCTTTGGATAATTAAAAATGTATAGAATGTGATAATGTTATTAGAGTTGTGTTTTTAAATTCTTTATTTGTTAGGGTTAAATAATGAAGTATTTATGAGTAAAATGGTATAATATCTGCTATTTGTTTTAAAATTGGCCTCCAAAATATTAGGCAAAGATAGACTAAGTGAAAATAACATTATTTATAATAGTCACAGCTAAATGATGGGTTAATAAATGTTTGTTCATTATACTATTCTCTCTAACATGTTTACTTATATATTTCCATAATAAATATTTTATAATAAGCTTAAACAAAGTTGGAGAATAAGTGACATGGTGAATCTTAACAATTGATAGGACTTTCTGCAGTCATCTCCTAATTTCCACTTGACGTATTTGATAAAATTGTCCATGCCCCCTTCTTACATTTTGAAATATTGCAGCTATACAGAAGACAGCTATTTTAAGACTATCAGAGAAAAAAGAAAAATTATATTGAGTCTATGCAAAGTCTTACTTCTTCATATAATGTTTATTTGAACTGGTGCCACAAAATTCAAAGCCTGTGTATCTCAATTCTACAACTATTCCAATCGATGCCATGGGTAGTGACAAAGGTATAATTCTCACTGGCATATTGTTTTTTATGAGTGAGACTTCCCTTCCAAATCCCTAACCTCACTCTGCTGTAATGAAGTAAGCTAGAACATATCACTTGAATAACTTATAAAAACTGCTATTTATTGAGTACTAATCTGTGCCTAGGTGTTTGTATATACCAGTGAGATTTTAATAAAGCCTAAATCCCAAACAAAAAGCAACAACATATATTATCTTGATTTTATAATGTGAAAAAAAGAACACATAAAATCTATCTCTCCTGAACATCGTGTATTAAAACAATTATTATACAATTGCTCTTCAGTTATGGGTGAGCTAAGCAGTTCGGGTGGGTTCTGAACCAGGTTCTCTCACATTTTTGAGAATCAGCTGGCTGCATGCTGGTCTAGAATGGACTCTACTGGGATGACTCAGCTCTACTTCAAAACATCTCTCTTACTCCATCAGGCTGGCTTTTTGTTTGTTTTCATGAAAATCACACAGATACCACAGAAAGAAGACATGTGCATGGGTTCTTAAATCTTCCACTCCAAATGGCGCAGCAATCTGTCACTTTTTTTTTTTTTTTTTTTTTGCAGAAACGCATGTCCAGACTAGATTCAAGAGATGAGGAAATAAATACCATCCTGTTGACAGGGACTGAAAAGCCACATTAGAAAGGGCATGGCTGTGCCACACAGCTCAGGAGTAGTCGCCTTATTACTAATCACTTCGTTGGGTAGCTTAAAACAACAGTAATTTAATCTTTCACCGTTCAGGAAGCCAGAAGTGTGGAACCGAGATGTCAGCATGGTCTGTTTCTGAAGACTCTGAGGGAAAATCTATTCCATCCCTTTCTGTGCTTTGTGGGGATGGCCAAACATCACTAGTGTTCCTTGGGTTACAGCAACATTGCTCCAATTTCTACCACCTTCTTCACGTGTCTGTCTTTTCTGTGTGTCTTTAAGTCTTTGGGTTTCCAGGTCTCTCTCTTCTTATATTAGGAAACTGGCCAGTGGATTGAGGGCCCAGCCTGGTCTAGTACAACTTCACCTTATATCCATTACATTGCAAAGGCCCTATTTTCGAATAAGGTCACATTCACAGATGCTACAGGTTAGTCCTTCAACAGCTTTTTTGCAGAAACAAACAATTCACAGCAGCGATCAGGTATATTTTATGGGAGATGATTAATAGAAAAAAAAATAGGCTATAAACACAGTCTGTAAATTCATGAAAAGTATAAAGGCTCAGTCTTTATGTGTAAGAATAAGAGGAAATACCAATTAGCATGCAAAGTAACTAAGTTCTTTGAGTTCTCTGCTGTATGTTCCTATGTCCAACACAAGACATTCCTTATTATTTCTTCTTGTTAAATTTAATATCCTGTAATTTATAATCATCTCTTTTGTGAATGATCAAAATGAGTTTCAAATAGTTTTTCTATCTAGAGCAAGATCAATAAGACAGTGAATGAAAGAATCAGAAATGACATCTAGGTTTCCTTACCACCCAAAAAATGTACACGAGGTAATGCAGATGTTAAAACAGCTTGAGCCATTCATTTTGGGGTGTGTGTGTGTGTGTGTGTGTGTGTATCAAAACATCGTAGTGCACACTGTACGAACAAATTTTAAATAAAAGAATGAAACTAAAATTAGTGTTTCTTCTGCCATGCTTGATTATGTTTTATTTATATATAGTTTTTGAGCACAGTAAGGTTGCATATTAGTTGGAGCAATTTATCTTATTTTTTCTCTATTAGCCATTTTCTCACAAAATAGCCCATGAGTTTATATAGAAATAAATCCAACTTGTCTGAAAATGGAAAATGCCATTATCATATTTAGGTTCTCATCCAAAGACCCTTTTAAAAATTCTTCATCCTCTCCACACTCATAGATTACTCACGTCTAACTTTTGATGATGATAATATGTGTATATATAAATATTTTTCCCATACACTTAGAATATTTCTTCCATGAGACTTGCATATGAACAATTTTGACTGAACTTACAAATACTATTTGTTTCCTGATGTCTGGTTTTGTGTCTATCAGAATTCTTCATTGCCAAAAAACTGAAACTGACTCTTGCTGATTTATACAGAAAAAAAAAAAAAAGTTAGAAAAGCATTGAGGCAGTCACAGCACAGAAAGTGAGAAGTGAAATGGACAACCAGAACCAGAGTGAAAATCCAAAAACATGCTCCATAGTCAGTGTGAAAACAGATTTAGATGTTGTGGCACCACTAAAATATAAACACACAGCTTAAGCTTGCTTTCCCAGCAGGACACTGGGGCCCACCACTGCCTCTCCTGTCTCTGTTGGACTCTGGGAATCACTGGCTGCATGTGCAGCCCAAGTGCCTTATTTCCTTGTATTATTTTCACAAATGTCAATAAGATTATCTGTGCCCCGGCTTATGGGACTAGTTCAGCAGGGACCTAGGATATGGAGCTTAGAGAGTGGAACAAAGGGAACAAGAGACACGAAAAACCAGGAGCAAGACAGGATTCTGATCAAACTCCCCTAAAACTTTATTTTTTGACAGCTATATAAACACAAGCGTAGGGGGGAGGTGTGCTCAGAGGTATGAGAGGGTGGGGAATTCCAGGAGCAGGTGTGGTAATCCAACGGTCAGGATGTTCGTTTCGCCTAGGGCAGTAACCTTCCAAGCACTTGACTTAAGTGATAAGTTTCCAAGGTGAGCTTGCT
>CAUYPK010113272.1:0-30008 GCA_963574355.1 Loris lydekkerianus
CAGGCTGGGCAAGGGATTTGAAGAGAAACTTCTCTGAAGAAGACAGGCACGTGGCCTACAGACATATGAAAAAATGTTCATCATCTTTAATCATCAGAGAAATGCAAATCAAAACTACTTTGAGATATCATCTAACTTCACTGAGACTAGCCTATATCACAAAATCCGAAGACCAGAGATGTTGGTGTGGATGTGGAGAAAAGGGAACACTTCTACACTGCTGGTGGGAATGCAAATTAATACATTCCTTTTGGAAAGATATATGGAGAACACTTTGAGATCTAAAAGTAGATCTACCATTCAATCCTATAATTCCCCTATTAGGCCTTTACCCAGAAGACCAAAAATCACATCATAACAAAGATATTTGTACCAGAATGTTTATTGCAGCCCTATTCATAATTGCTAAATCATGGAAAAAGCCCAAGTGTCCATTGATCCACGAATGGATTAAAAAATTGTGGTATATGTACACCATGGAATATTATGCAGCCTTAAAGAAAGATGGCGACCTGACCTTTTTCATGTTTACGTGGATGGAGCTGGAACATATTCTTCTTAGTAAAGTATCTCAAGAATGGAAGAAAAAGTATCCAATGTACTCAGCCCTACTATAAAACTAATTTATGGCTTTCACATGAAAGCTATAACCCAGACACAACCTAAGAATAGGGGGAAGGGGGAAAGGGAGGGGTGGGATGGGAGAGGAGAGCAGAGTGAGGGGGATTGGTGGGATTATACCTGCAGTGCATCTTACAAGGTTATATGTGAAGCTTAGTAAATGTGGAATGTAAATGTCTTAGCACAATAACTAAGAAAATGCTTAGGAAGGCTATGTTAACCAGTGTGATGAAAACATGTCAAATGGTCTATGAAACTAGTGTATGGTGCCCCATGATCACATTAATGTACACAGCTATGATTTAATTAAAAAAAAAAAAATAGAAGACAAGAACTGGAGACAGCAAATGAAGTCGTGTCTTTTGAGAAGTTTTGCTATGAAAGGCAATAAATCTGGTGATGCATGAAGGAGAAAATGAGATCAAGATATGTCAATGTGAGGACAATGGCAGCATATGTGTATGCTGTTGGAAATGGTTCTTTCATTGAGGAAAATAGTTAATGATGGATGAGAGAGAGGAGACAGAAATAAAACATTCCCTTCCTGACCCCCATGACTGGGGGGAAAGGAAAACTGAGCCAGGAGATGTGAGGTGCTCAGGGCTGAGGGGCCCAGGCTCCCCGGCAAAGGTGAGCATGGGTTTTCCTGCCCCTACTGGAAGAACTGTTCATTACTTGTGCTTCCTCAGTAATAGGAAAAATATCAGAAAATATCATTGACCTAGTCCATCTGTGGATAAGTAAACCGGTAAGACCTGACTGCACAGCCTGAGTTTCCTCTTGAATCCACCTGTTTCTCCAACCATCTCATTGTCCTACTGGAGGACAGACAGCAATTATATAATAGGCACTGGATCTGGGACTCACCTCCCCTCCTTAAAGGAAAATAATTAAACATGTCGTTGAACAGAAAATGCTAGTCCTGAAATGGATTGACGTGTTTATATAAAACTGGGACATAATTTTACTCTGTAATTAACTAGTCTATGAACACTGATAAATGTACATTTCCTGACACCTTCAAAATGCTATTTGCATCCCTTCCAATTACAGTCATCTTAGAAGCTTAAGAGTCCAATGTTTAAAGAATGTGAAAATTATCACTGAGCCTCTGAACTGCATAGCATTTGCAAACAAAGACTTGCAAAGCCCAGGTTCACAGTGATGTCCAAAGTCTCACATTAGCCTGCACATATGGGAATCTGACAAAAAAGTCACATATTCTCAGAGAACTCTGGAGCCATGGGCCTTCAATTTTTTCCTAAGAGTAGTATTGGATCTTTCTATAAAGGGCTCTCCTTACCGTTCTCCTTACCTACAGCTGGATCAATCACTTAAAACTTATTTATTCAATCAATAGAGCAAATAAACTACCTACCAAATGGAAGAAAATTGAAAACTATACATGTGACAGAGGGCTAAAATCTAGAACCTAAAAAGAACTCTAACAAATCAGCAAGAAATAAACAACTGCCTCAAAAAAATCAGTAAAAATAGGAACATATTTTTCTCAAAAGAAAATAAATGAATTACCAACAAACATATAAAAATACGCTCATCATCACTACTCACTAGTGAAATCCAAAATAAAATGAATAAGATACTACCTTACCCTGTCAGCATGGCCATTATTAAAGGTCAGAGACCAAGACAGGCTGGCACACAGCTGTGGTGAAAAGCAAACGCCCATGTGCTGCTGGTGGGACTGTAACCCGGTACCACCTTTACGGAAAACAGTAGGAAAATTCCCCCAAGAATCAAAAGGACACCCACATTTGACCCTGTGTGTGTCTGCCCAAAGGAAAAGAAGTCATTTTATAAAAATGATACCAGTACCCAAACGTTTATTGCAGCACCATTCACGACTGCAAAGATATGAAATAAACCTAAATGTCCACCAACCTTAGTTAGATAAAGAAAATATGAGGGGGGGGGGTCACATACCCACACACACACCTTGGAATACTACTCAGCCATGAAATGAAACAAAATGTCTTCCCAGCAACTGGGATAAAACTAGAAACATTTGCCCTGAGGGAAGTATCTCAGGAATGGAAAAACAAATACCATATGTTCTCGCTGAGAAGTAGGAGCTAAACAAGGGGGGTATGTGGTCATAAAATGGAGTAATGAACATGGAAAATTAAGAAGGGGGGCTGGGAAGGCAATGTGGGATGACAATCTAACTGTCAGGTAGAGCGTGCGCTACTCTGGTGACAAGTACACTGGTTGATGTTTAGCTGTGTTTTTCCAAGACTCATGCCCCTGCTGAAATCCCAGCAACTTGGTTTTAGTTAATTGTATTAGGACTGATTCAGTAGTGTATTTGTTAAAATTGATGAACCCACATTGGCACATCATATCATGCTAAGTCCATAGTTGACATTGGGATTCATTCCTAGCATCATAACAGTATAGATTTTCACCACCATACTAAGAAAAAGATACACTTTGGAAGGACTCCTAATCCAGACTGGAAGCATACCCTAGGATCTAATGACAAGGAATGCCAGTAAGGGAAGAGGTAGGGACGCACTTTACAAGCCGAGGTAAAGGTGAGGAGCAAGTCCACAGGCATAAAGGAGGATGAGCAAACACTAGAGCAGAAGATGGGCTCAGAGATGAGGTTGGAGGTAAAGAGAGGGCCAGCATGGGTCTCACATGCCATGTTAGAGTGTGTGTGATTTATCTTAAGTCATTGCAACTTTTCAGTAGGGATGAAATAAGATTAATATATGCGCTCTATCTGGCTATGGAATGGAAAGGGGATTGATGAGGACACCACAGTAGATAGAGAAACACAAGAAAGCTACTGGTAGAGAAATAACAAGAAAGCCAAGCAAGAGGTGTGGGTGACCTGATCTGGAGCAGCTCATGGGGACAAATGGACTCACATCGTCTCCAGAGGCAGAACAGGTGGATGTGCTCTTCACATGAGCTACATGTTCTAAGCACAGTGCCTGTCATGCCTGCAGCCCCTTCTCACAGAAGCGACTATCCACGGCCTCCACATCAGGTGATGCCACCACATAGCAGGGCTGAGTAACGAGAGGGTAAAGTTGGCTGTCAGACCCAAACCTGGGATACAGCCTGATTTAAACAAACTCATATTGCTTCTCATGGAAATTAAAATCAACATGTACAAAGAAAACGTAAAGAGCAAAGCACAGTCTAAAACTTTGCAGAAGCCAAGCCACGTGGAGAAGCTGCATTAAACTGGAGCCTGGACAGAAACTGCCATGTATCCCACACTGCAGAGGTGACTTCAGCCACCCTGGGCCCAGACCCACCCCCATTCCTGCCTTTCCTGAGGTTGTTTGGCCTTTCTGAGGTCCCATGCTGTGTATTCCTACAAGCCCTTCACAGTGTGAGAAAAATTGAGTTAATTTCAATTCCTTGAAGACGAGTTAGTCTATTACAGAACAGGCTATCATACATCTCTTAAGGTCAAATGTCGGGAATCCTCAAAGGTACTGAGTCAATAAATTTGTGTTTTAAAAACCATTCCCAGAAGGGTCCCTGTTTAACTGGCAGCCATCTTTAAGAGCACAGGAAGATTAGATCTGGTGGTGGTGATTTGTGGTTCTGTATTTTCAGTTGGAAATGAACAATGAGAAAAGGGGCTTCCATGGTAGCCAGAGGAATTTAGATCAGGTTTTCTTTAAAAGTAATGGATATTTTACACTGGAAAGCCTACACAATGGCTCTTCTTTGGATAAAGTAGATAGCGAGTCATTTTACAGAAGTGTTACTGGAGTTCAGTGTGCACCTCCTCTCCAGGCTTCATGTGCATTGTGAGTGCGCTTATGGAACCAAAGAGCAACTTATTGGCTCTGGTGGCCCCAGGGAGCGTTCAGAGCAACTCCAGCCTGCAGGCCTTTATTTCACCCTGTGGGAGGGAGTGGGGTGACAGGCACAAGGTCAGCATTTAGAGTCAGGAGGCCTCCCCTGATGGCTTGGTTCCATGCAATCTAAGTTTCTATTTTTGAATCTTTAAAATGGAAGTAGGAATACTTTTCTTGATTATTGTGAGAATTAAGAAAAGTTACCTTGTATAAAAGCATCATATAAAGTGAAAGTATCACAACACACTGCTAATATTTGTGAAGAGTTTTCTTACTGAATAAGGAAAACTGCTGATGAACTGTATTAGAAACAGCAGTTAAGAACACTAACTTTGGGATCAGACAGGCCCAGGTTTGAGAGTTCACCTATTAGATTACTAACCCCATTATACTGAATGAGTCATTTAAACCCTCCACTCCTCAGATTCCTCAGTTACAAAATGGGATAAAACAGCACTTCGCCTGACGAGCTGTTGTAATTTTAAATTAAATCATATGAGATCATGAATATAAAACATCAAGTCTTATGAATCATACTTCTTATATACTCTAAATGTTAATTGTAGTAGTAGCAGCGGTAGCAAATGGGTTTTCAAGTATTATTTATAAACATTCCAGATCCCAAAACATCTTAGATTGCCTATCCCAAGAAGGGCAATCCTTAACTCAGAAAGGGCAATCTTGACTATGAATCTAATTTTTATACCAACTAGCAGGATGCTTCCTTCATGTGGCACAACAGTTTCCACTGTGCTAACTACTCACACAATTAACAGAAGCTTTTCAGCTACAGACATACAATTGTCATAAGGAAGAGTGTGAGGCCACGTGTTCAATGTATTGCTTAGAGACTTCTGATTTAGTTTAAAGACAAGAAGACTGAGATCTGGCAGGAAGAAAATGAGCACCTACATCCTTAGAGTTTACAATTTTCCCTCCAACTTGTTTTCATTAATCCAGTCATTCAACAAATATTTGTTGGTATGGAATTGAACACTGGCTATTTAACAGTCAGCAAGACACATGTGGCCTCTGCTTTCAATAGCTAGTAGCCCACTGAATGCAGAGATAAGATAATCAGTAACTATAAAACTATGTTTTAAAACCTATGATAGCAGAAATATGTTTCATGGGTACATAGGAAGGAAATCTGGCCAAGATTCATGAGAAAACAATATAATATAAAAACTCTGGATCTATCTTTCCTTCCCCATTAGACTGTAGCCAGATTCTCGTAATAGAATCTGGTTTACTGATCTTTGCATTCTCTGTAGCATCTGAAATATTACCTTGAATAGGTACTTACCTGAAATGTATCCCATTGATTGGCTTAGGGCCACTCAACATCCATCTCAACCTCCTCCAGTGTTGGAAAACTAAAATCATATTTCCTGACTCCTTGCACATCTAGAGAGAATGTAACTTGGAGTAGGTCAGTTAGACACAATCACATGGGATTTGTTTTGGAAATGAGTTAAATGGAAACAGAAGTAGTACACAAAGCATCCATTACTGATACAGATTGTAGCAGGCACATAGGGCTGGAGCCAACAGCTGTAACAATGACTTCCTGGATTATAGTCAAGGTGGTGCAAACCTGAGGCCAGCCACTTGCAAAGCAGCATCCTGGTTCCCTGGCTTTTGAATAAGAATTTGTCAGAAATATATACTAGGCCCCATATAAAGCACTATAAAGAACTACGTATAATAAGGCCATCTACCGAGTATGAAAATTGTGAAAATAAGCACAATGGCCAGGCTTAATCAACTACATCAGTAATTCTGCTTGAGATGGTCTATGAATGTGGTGTTTGTCAGTAATAGGAGCCACTCAAAGCCAATCCAGGTATCTCTGTTCCATGTTTAGAATTGGCATTTAACAAGTAGACAATTTAATCCATCATATTTAAGAATATGTGTGGTCTTCACAGGTCTAAAAAGAAGGATCAATAAACAGAAACAGGTCAGTGTATGTTTGGCATCTTAGAGGAGATGGAGACCAGACCAGCAGACAAGAAGTCATACCCTCAGAAAGTATGACTCTGTAGGTTATAGAACCATGATGCTCGTCTGGACGATTCTCGACCTAATTTTCTTGAATCTGTTTCCACGTTCATTATAGGTTTTTGAAATTATCAGCTAACTGCCCATCACACGAAAGCATTTTAAATACATAAATTTATTCTCTTTCTCTCTTTTTTCTTTCTTTTCTTTTTTCTTTCTTTCTTTTTTTTTTTTGCCCTACTCTTTCTAAATTCACTTTTTAGATGAAAGGCTGACACTCATAAAAGATAAGTGACATATCCCAGGCTCCATAGCTAGCAGTTGGCACAGCCAGGATTCTCCAGCTCTTTGATGCTGTGTGTAGAATCCTGAGTGGCATTTTATATCATGCTGCCTCCCACAGAGAGGTTCCTTGTGGGGAGAGACAGCAGTGATCTATGACATTGATGTTCAGGTTCACCTGCCAAGCGGAGTTCTCTAAAATAAATAACTACACCCGGTTGTGAAACAATCCCTTGTGAGTTGGGGTAGCATAATTTCTCATACCTTATCCATTCCCTCAGACCTGCTAACTTAATTACATAAACTTTAAGGAACCAAAAAGTCAATAACAGGGTCAATAACATGCTGAATCCACCAGTGTGCTCCCATCCAGAGGGCTCCAACATAGACAACCACCAACATGCTCCTATCCAGAGGGTTCCAACATGGACAGCACCAACAAGCTCCCAGCCAGAGGGCTCCAACATGGACACCCACCAACACACTCCCTCCCATCCAGAGGGCTCCAACATGGACACCCACCAACACGCTCCCAGGCAAAGGGCTCCAACACGGACACCCACCAACACGCTCCCAGCCAGAGGACTCCAACCTGGACACCCACCAACACACTTCCTCCCATCCAGAAGGCTCCAACATGGACAGCACCAACATGCTCCCAACCAGAGGGCTCCAACATGCACACCCATCAACACGCTCACAGCCAGAGGGCTCCAACCTGGACACCCACCAACACGCTCCCATCCAGAGGGCTCCAACATGGACAGCATCAACATGCTCTCAGCCAGAAGGCTCTAACATGGACAGCCAGCAGGCCCCTTAATTTTCCCCTTTCTTCTAAGGCCACAGCTGCATCTCTATTCCTCCTCCCTCTTTCCCAGGGAGGCTGTTATGGTTTATGTGTGAAGCTCTTGGTGTTTACTGTAACTGCAGGACACAGACTTCTGAGCTATTTTGGTGAAAGGCTTGCCCCCATGCTGTCCTCACATACATAAAAGATTTTATAATTCCATATCTAAGTCTTGTCTTGAGCATTCTCTCTTAAATATGGGCTCCAGCAAGAGCAGAGAGTCTTAGCAGCTGGTTTCATGATATAATTTCAGGGTCAACAAGAAGGCAGCTCTAACTCTCATAAAATTTTGTCTCCATCTGCTCAATGGTATCTAAAAATTCACAAAGATTTATTCATTTAAGCTGTGACTTCCTGTATTTCCTACAGTTCAGATGTCCCTAGGAAACTAGCATATTAAGTTTCATCGGTTATTAACATCCTACTGAGCCTGAGTTTATCAGATCTTCTAACTATAGGAAGTTCTTAATAGGTAGGGCCAGAGAAGAATGCTCAGATCAGAAGGCTGTGTTTAAAACATTAAGAACCTTTTGTTTGTTCTCTCCCTCTAGAGCTCAGCAGGAGGGCTGAGACTGAAAATGTCAAAAACATAATTCACACTCTCTCCATCTTCTCTCTGCTGTTTCACTAGACCACTATCTTAGTGTGATAAGTGACCTATGGGCAGAAATCCAGCTGCCTGTGTTCCTACCACCTAGAAATGGGATGGCCACATGTCAGTGCTCAATGATCATTTGTTTAGAAAACAGTTGTGGGACAAGGACCTCCCAGTGAGCATTCTGAGGTTCTTACTTAACCTCTTTGGAGCATTTGTTCATATTCCTCCTTCTTGAAACACTTTCTCTCCTGGTATTTGGGTTCCCATGCCTTCCTGGGGTGGAGGGGAAGGGATGGAGGTGGCTCATTGATTAAGAAATTAAACTCTGCAGTCACAGGAACACAGTTAAAATCCAAGATCTTGGAGAGGAGCAAGATTGTGGCTGAGTAACAGCTTCCTTGCAACAGGGCATGGTGAGTCTGGGGAGACAAGACTCCAGGCACCTCTGGCTGGTGGGATCTGCTCATAAATATCCCTTTGAAAACACAGGGAGTCAGCAAGAGACTTACGGACCCCATGAGGAGGACAAAAGCAGTGGCAAACTGGCAAGTGATTACATGTATTTGTTCCCACTAGCAGCTGTAAATACAGCAGCAGTGACACTGCAAACTGGAAAGGCCTTACCTGTGAACTGTTTTGGTTTTTTTGGACTTGACACTCAGTTGAACTTGGGCAAGAGTGCAGAGGGCTTTAAGTGTTGTCTAGGGCCCTAGACTGAGCCACTGAGCCAGACAGAGCTAATAGTGTTCGGCTATGAGCCACATGGAGCCATTGTGGGAAAAGTGCCCCAGCTAGTTCCATCCTCAGGGTTGCAGATCAGGGATCTGGTGGGAGCAAGTAATCTAATGAATGAGCAGCCTAAAGGCAGGGACTGAGATGCCTTATAGCCTTAGCCCTCAGGGGCATAGAGTGAGACTTGTTTTGGCACCCTGGGTAAATGGATAGCCACTTCAGAAGTGATCCCAGCAACAAGCACTCTCCTGGGAAAGCTTCTGCTTAGCCAAGTTTAGCAGTTTAAAGTGCCTTTTATCAGAGCTGAGGAGAGATTTAGAATCTCGACCCTGTGGGTTTGAGAAATCAGCAGAGGCTTCCGGTCTCTATCTTGTACAGGCATATCAGCATTGTGATTAACATCTCATACCTCAGAAGATCACCTGTTGATCAGACAATATTCAGCAAGATATATATATATATATATATATATATATATATATATATACACACACAACATATATATACTGCTTTGTTTTTGGTTTTGTTGTTGTTGTTTTGTTTTTTAATTTCAACATTTTCCCTATAGATTTTTCTTTTTTTTTTCTTTTCTTTCTTCATTTTCTAATTTAAATATAATTTCCCATTGTTGCCTTTTTCAACAATTAGAACTTCATTTTTGCCCTACTATTTGGATTTCCCCCCAATTTTATCCTGTAAAGTCTTCTGTTTGCTTGTTTTGGTTTGATTTATAGCATTTTTGTCTTTCCTCTCTACTTGGTGGAGGTTGGGTACTATGTCTGAATAGGCTAGCAAAGAGCTGCTGACCTCAAAGGAACCACCCAACCCAGCACCCCCAGAAGTTGGGAGTTTTTAAGGTTGGGTCAAAGTACCCTACTGTACACCTATATTGCTCTGTCTCCCTCTTTCTGTGCCCCTCTTCTTTTTGTCAATAGTCCCTTTTACCTACACCTTTTTTTCCCTTTTTTTTCCTTTCCTTTCCTTTTCTTTTCTTTTTTTCCTGCTTGCTCTTCAACCTTTTCATTCTTCTGGTCCTGTACCAAAAGGACTCATTGAAACCCTAGTCCAGAGGCCTGGCAACCTAAAGAGCAAGAGGAAGTGAAAGGAAAATTAGGGCAAGGAAACAGATGAAAGAAATCACTCATGAGGAAGAATCAGCAGAAAACTCCAGGCAACATGAAGAACCAGTCCAGAACAACCCCTCCAAGGGAACATGAGGTAGCTACTGCAGAAGATTCCACCTATAAAGAAATGTTAGAAATGACAGAAAGTGAATTTAGAATACACATGATGAAAACAATGCAGGAAATGATGAAGGAAACTGGTTATTTGGAAAATAACCAAAAGGAAATCCAAAAACAATCAAATAAGAGACGAACAATATTAAGAATATAGAAAGGATATAGCAGAGCTAAAGGAACTGAAGCAGTCATTTAGGGAACTTAAAGATGTGATAGAAAGTATCAACAATAGATTAGTCTAGGGGTCCTCAAACTGCAGCCCATGGGCCACATGAGGTGGTGTGATTGTATTGGTTCCCATTTTGTTTTTTTACTTCAAAATAAGATATGTGCAGTGTGCATAGAAATTTGTTTGTAGCTTTTTTTTTTAAAACTATAGTCCAGCCCTCCAACCATCTGAGGGACAGTGAACTGGCCTCCTGTTCAAAAAGTTTGAGGACCCCTGGATTAGACCACGCAGAAGAAAGAATCTCAGAGGTAGAGGACAAAGCTCTTGAGATAGTTAAAGAGACAGAAAAGAAGAGAGAGAAAGTAGAACATTCACTGACAGAATTATGGAACTTTATGAAGCATTCGAACATTTGAGTTATAGATATCCCAAAAAGGGAAGAAGAATGCCACAGGGGAATGGAAGCCATCCCAGAGAATATTATAAATGACAATTTCCCAAATATCACCAAAGATTCTGACAAACTCCTTTCAAAGGGATATCAGACCTCAGGTCACCTCAATTCTAACAGAGCTTCTCCAAGACACATTGTGATGAACCTGTCAAAAGTCAAGACAAAAGAAAAGATTCTTCAAGCTACAAGGAGTGAGCACCAGTTGACCTGCAGGGGCAAATCCATCAGGAGGAGTGCAGACTTCTCTAATGAAACTTTCCAAGGAAGAAGACAATGGTCATCTACCCTTAATCAACTTAACCAGAAATATTTCTAGCCCAGAATTCTATATCCTGCTAAGCTAAGCTTTAAAATTGATGGAGAAATCAAATAATTTACTGATATACAAACATTGAGAAAATTTGCCACAACAAGACCAGCTCTACAGGAAATACTTCAACCTGTTCTACACGCTGACCATCACAATGGATCAACAGCAAAGTAAGAACTCAGAAATTAAAGGACAGAACCTAACTTCCACACTGATGCAAAAGATAAAACTAAGCAATGGACTCTGACAACATAAGATGAACAGAACACTACCATGCTTATCAATTATCTCAATAAATGTTAATGGCTTGAATTCCCCACTGAAGAGACATAGATTGGCTGACTAGATTAAAAAACACAAGCCATCCATTTGCTGTCTGCAGGAAACACATTTGGCTTCAAAAGACAAATTAAAACTTTAGTTAAGGGTTGGAAGACAATTTTTCAGGCAAACAGAATTCAGAATAAAAGAAGAGCTGCAATCTTATTTTTAGATACATATGGATTTAAAGCAACTAATGTCAAAAAAGACAAAGATGGTCATTTTATATTGGTCAAGGGAAAAATACAACAAGAAGACATTTAATTTCTAAATATTTATACACCCAATTTAAATGCTCCCAGATTCTTGAAACAGATCCTACTCAGTCTGAACAATACGATACCCTATAATACCATAATAACAGGGAACTTTAACACTCCTCTTACAGATCTGGAAAGATCCTCTAAATAAAAATTAAACCAAGATATAAGGGACTTAAATGAGATCCTAGAACAACTGTGCTTGATAGACACATATAGAACACTCCATCCCAAAGATAAAGAATTTACATTGTTTTCATCACCCCATGGAACATTCTCCAAAATTGATCATATCCTAGGCCACAAAACAAACCCCAACAGAATCAAAAGAATTGAAATTTTACTTTCTCATACAACAAGGCACTAAAGGTGGAACTCAACTTCAACAAAAATAGTCAACTCCACACAAAGGCATGAAAATTAAACAACCTTCTATTAAATGAAAGTTGTGTACAGGAAGAAATAACACAGGAAATCATTAATTTCTTTGAACATAACAACAATGATGATACAACCTACCAAAACCTGTGGGATACTGCAAAAGCAGTTTTGAGAGGAAAATTTATCACTTTAGATGCCTACATTCAAAAAACAGAAAGAGAGCACATCAATAAACTTATAAGCCATCTTATGGAATTGGAAAAAGAACAATCTAAGCCTAAACTCAGTAGAAGAAAAGAAATCTCCAAAATTATATCAGAGATCAATGAAATTGAAAACAAAAAAATCATTTAGAAAATTAATGAAATAAGGAGCTTTTTTTTTTTTAATCAACAAAATAAACCTTTGGCCAGACTAACTAGAAATAGAAAGTAAAATCTCTAGTAACCTCAATCAGAAATGATAAAGGGGAAATAACAACCAATGCCACAGAGATACAAGAGGTCATCTCTGAATACTACCAGAAACTCTATGCCCAGAAATTTGACAATGTGAAGGAAATGGATCAATATTTGGAATCACATCCTCTCCTTACACTTAGCCAGGAAGAAATAGAGCTCCTGAACAGACCAATTTCAAGCACTGAGATTAAAGAAACAATAAAAAAAAGCTTCCAACAAAGAAATTCCCTGGTCCAAATGGCTTTACACCAGAATTCCATCAAACCTTTAAGGAAGAGCTTATTCCTATACTGTAGAAATGATTCCAAAAAATTGAGGAGGAAGGAATCTTCCCCCAACACATTCTACAAAGCAAACATCACCCTGATACCAAAACCAGGAAAAGACCCAACCAAAAAGGAGAATTTCAGACCAATCTCACTCATGAATATAGATGCAAGAATTGTCAACAAAATACTAGCCAATAGATTACAGCTTCTCATAAAAAAAGTCATACATCATGATCAAGTAGGCTTCATCCCAGGGATGCAAGGCTGGTTTAACATATGCAAGTCCATAAACTTTATCCACCATATTAACAGAAGCAAAAATAAAGACCATATGATCTTTTTAATAGAAGCAGAAAAAGCATTGAATATAATCCAGCATCCTTTTCTAATTAGAACACTGAAGAGTATAGGCATAGGTGGCACATTTCTGAAACTGATTGAAGCTATTTATGACAAACACAGCTAATATTTTATTGAATGGAGTAAAACTGAAAGCTTTTCCTCTTAGAACTTGAACCAGACAAGGTTGTCCTCTTTTGCCATTACTTTTCAACATAGTGCTGGAAATTCTAGCCAATACAAGGAAATAAAGGGCATTCAAATGGGAACAGATGAGGTCAAACTCTCTCTCTTTGCTGACAACATGATCTTATATTTAGAGAACCCCAAAGACTCAACCACAAGACTCCTGGAAGTCATCAAAAATACAGTAATGTCTCAGGATATAAAATCAATATCCACACGTCAGTTGCCTTGGTATACGCCAATAGCAGTCAAGATGAGTGGCTCATTAAGGACAACTCCCTTCACCATAGCTTCAAAAAAAATGAAATACCTAGAACTATACCTAACAAAGGAGGTGGAGGACCTCTATAAAGAAAATTATAAAATCCTAGGAAAGAAAATAGCGGAGAATATTAACAAATGGAAGAACATACCATGCTCATGGCTGGGAAGAATCAACATTGTTAAAATGTCTATACTTCCCAAAGCGATTTACCTATTCAATGTCATTCCTATTAAAATACCAACATCGTACTTTCAAGATTTAGAAAAAATGATTCTGAATTTTGTATGGAACCAGAAAATAAAAAAAAACAAACAAAAACCCGTATAACTAAGGCAGTTCTTAGTAATAAAAATAAAGCTGGGGGCATCACCATACCAGATTTTAGGCTGTACTACAAAGCCATAGTGGTCAAGACAGTATGGTACTGGCACAAAAATAGAGACATAGACATTTGGAATCGAATAGAAAACCAGGAAATGAAACTAGCATCTTAAAACCACCTAATCTTCAATAAACCAAGCAAGAACATACCTTGGCGGGAAAGACTCCTTAGTCAATAAAAGGTGTCGGGAGAACCGGATATCCACATGTAAAAGACTGAAACTGGACCCCCACTTTTCTCTACTCACAAAAATTGATTCAAGATGGATAAAGGACTTAAATTTAAGGCACAAAACAGAAAAAGTCCTCAATGAAAGCATAGGAAAAACACTGGAATATATTGGCCTGGGCAAAGACTTCATGAAGAACACTGTCATGGCAATTGCAACAATAAAAATAAACAAATGGGACTTAATGAAACTGAAAAGCTTCTGTGCAGCTAAGGAGACAACAACCAAAGCGAATAGACAACCTACACACTGGGAAAGGATATTTGCATATTTTGAATCAGACAAAAGCTTGACAACTAGAATCTATAGAGAACTCAAATTAATACACATGAAAAAAGCCAACAATCCCATATATCAATGGACAAGAGATATGAGTAGAACCTTCTCTAAAGACGACAGATGAATGGCTAACAAAAATATAAAAAAGTGCTCATCATCCCTATTTATTAGAGAGATGAAAATCAAAACCACCCAGAGATACCATCTAACACCAGCGAGAATGATCCACATCACAAAATCTCAAAACTGCAGATGCTAGCGTGGATGTGGAGAGAAGGGAACACTTTTGCACTGCTGGTGGGACTGCAAACTAGTACAACCTTTTTGGAAGGAAGTATGGAGAAACCTCAAAGCAGTCAAGCTAGACCTCCCATTTGATCCTGCAATCCCATTACTGGGCATCTACCCAGAAAGAAAAAAATCCTTTTATCATAAGGACACTTGCATTAGACTGTTTATTGCAGCTCAATTTACAATTTCCAAAATGTGGAAACAGCCTAAATGCCCACCAACCCAGGAATGGATTAACAAGCTGTGGTATATGTATACCATGGAATACCATTCAACCATTAAAAATATGGAGACTTTACAGCCTTTGTATTAACCTGGATGGAAGTGGAACATATTATTCTTAGAAAAGCATCACAAGAATGGAGAAGCATGAATCCTATGTACTCCATTTTTATATGAGGACAATTAAGGACATGATGGGGTGGGGGAAGGGTAGAGCAGAGAGAGAGAGAAAGAAGGAGAGAGGGATGGGGAAAGGAAGAGCAGAGAGAGGGAAGAAGGAAGGGGGGTTAGACCTTGGTGTGTGCCACACCTTTTGGGGGCAAGACACAATTATGAGAGGGACTTTACCTAACAAATGCAATCAGTGCAACCTGGTTTCTTATATCCTCAATGAATCCTCAACAATAAAAAAATAAATAAAAAATTCAAGATCTTGGCCAGGCACAGTGGCTCATGCCTGTAATCCCAGTACTCTGGGAGGCCAAGGTGGGTGGATCACTTGAGCTTGGGAGTGTGAGAGCAGCCTGAGCAGGAGTGTCTCCAAAAAATAGACAGGTATTGTAGCAGGACCCTGTAGTCCCAGCTACTACAGATACTGAGGCAAGAGGATCATGTGAACTCAAGAGTTTGAGGTTTCTGTGTGCCATGATGCCATAGCACTCTACTGGGGGCAATAAAGTAAGATGCTGTCTCAAAAAAAAAAAAAAAAAATGTGTCCTACTAGGCAGGTACTTAACTCTCTTGTCTTGTTTCTTCATGAAAAATCCAGGAATCATCAGTTTGCAATAAGGAGTACGTAAAATAACCCTTGTAACTTTACACAACACCACATACAGAGTAAACCATTGATTCCAGTAGCCGGTGCTCTAATAAATGTAAAACCTTTGGTTGCTACTTCTTACACTCCTGCTTGTTCATCTGTACTTAACTCTTCACTGATGAGGAAACTGAATATTCCTCAGGATTCCATTCTCTTTCGTTTTTAACTCTGTCTACTCTTTATAAATTCTCATCAACTCTACAGCCTCAATCACCCATTACACCATCATGAAATGCCTCTTAATTCTTAACTCTCATTTTGAAACCATAAACTCCTGTGTGCCTGATATTACTATTCATTCACCCAAACTCGCCTTCTCTACCTCTTGTATGCACTGCTAGGCCTCATTTCCTGGTCTTCCTTACAGTTTTGTATGGCCATTCTGTCATTGGAACACAGTGTAGATGAGATGAGCCACCTCCAGATTGGCACATAAACACCTCCTATGTGATCCACTATCCTCTCCCCATCTCTTACTGCAGAATATCTAGAAGATGTTGGAGGCCCTAGTGAATAGCAAAGCCAGGAGACAGAAGAAACCAGTGTCCCTAATTGACCACAAGGATGGCTACTTGCCAAACAAGATCATCTGCCTTGCTCTTTGCATGAAGAAGAATAAACTTTTTACCGAGTTAAAACATTGAGATTTTAGAGAATTGTTTGTTACAACTGCTAGTGTTACTTACCTTAATTAACACACCTTTTCTCTAGCAGCCCAGTAGAACTTTCACTTTGCCGTCTCTGCAAATCAAACTCAGCATGTCTAAAATTGAATTCATAATTGTTGAAATTTTTACTGACAAAGATTCTTTGCTTGATTAAAATCTAGTCTGATTTCTAAACCATCTCCTAGGCCCATCTGTGCACTTGTAAAATCCAGTTTTAGCAAAGAACCACCCTGCTAAGTCAGTGTGGTGTTATGCAATACTAAGAAATATACACATACATATATATATATATGTATATACATATGCCCATCCCTTCTCAATTCCCATTACAGAGCTTTTAAAACTCTTATAGATTGGGACATTAGAGATTCTTTTGTTCTAATATTTTATTCTTGGCCCCAGTTCTTAACACAGAGCTCCTAAGGCCTTTGTAATTTCATGAACTTCAAAGCCCCTGGAATTTTCTGAGTGATAGGAGCATCCTTTGTTCTCATTAGATGACTATGGGTGGACTCCTGGAGAACCTCATGAAGGGGGCTGGCTTCCAGCAGAACCAACTATGTGATTAGAGAAGTAGAACTTTCAGCTTTATCCACAGACCTTAGAGGGAAGGGGAGAGAGGCTGAAGGTTGAGTTGATTACCAAAGGCCAATAATTAATCATGGCTATATATCGAAGCCTCCATAAAAATCAAAAAGGACAAGGTTCAAGGAGTTTCTGGACTGCAGACCACATGGCTGTGTCTGGAGGGTGGTACATCCAGCCAGGGCAGCATGGAAGCTCCTGCCCACACGCCTTCCCAGTGCATCTCTTTCATCTGGCTGTTCATCCATATCCTTTATAATACCCTGTAAATCAATAAACTTAAGTGTTTCCATGAGTTCTGGGAACCACTCTAAATTAAACCTGAGGTAGTGGTCATGGGAACCTTAGTCTGTAGCTGATCATTCAAGAAGCATCAGTGAAAATCCACTACTTGTTATCCGCATCTGAAGCGGGGAGCAGTCTTGTGGGACTGAGCCCTTAATTTGTGGGATCTGGTTTTAACTAACTCCAAGTAGAGAGAGGTGGAATTGAATTGAATTAGAAGACACCACTGGAGAATTCCCTGGTTGTGCAGGTTAAAAACCTGTATACAACTTGTGTTGAGTGGTGTGTGGAAGTAGGAAAAACACTTAGTTTTTTTTTATCAAACAGAATCAGTTTAACAAGAATGCCCCAACCTTGAAACCATATCACATCAACATCTGATTGCATTCCTTACTTTCCATCATCCCCCAGGTAATGTCTGATTCACCTGGCCTGTCTTCAGCAAGAATTCTGATAGGTTGGTTTAGCCAGAATCTCCCTTCCCCCAGTGTTTACTTTTGGTTATGTTCCATCCACCAATCCCCTACCCCTTCTCCTTGGCTATAAACTTTCACTTTCTTGTGCTGTGTTCAGAGTTGAGCCCAATCTCCCTCCCCAACTGCAAGACTCCCTTGTAGAGGCCCCTCTACATGTCTTGATGGTCCTAAAAAATGTCTTCCTGCCATATTTAACAAGTATAATTTTTAGTAAGTTTTCCTTTGATGTTACAAAGCCTCACTAGGTGAATAATAATGGTAAGATACCTGTCAGATCCTTCAGGACTGGAACCCCCTGTGCCTGGTGGGCCCAGGCAGGAGGGCATGGTGCTCCAGGAGGCCTGCTGGGCTCCCTGACTCCTGAGCTGCACTACCTATGTATAACACACATTCTTATTTTTTTCCTCAAAAATTTGGGCAAAAAAAGGGCACATTATACATGGTAAAACATTGTACTTAGGTGAATTCTCCTCAGTTCCTGTGTGAATGTTTATAGTTCAAGATCTGATACTAGAAATGATCAAACTTCTCAAAGGCAGAGCCTCATTAGAACAGGTCACAAGGCTGCCTTATTAAATGAGAACAAAGATCAGTTTACAGTGAGAACTATAACTGCCCAGAACAATGGGTACTTGAATCATCCTGGCTAGCACTTTTCTTCCCTTTATGAATACTTCAAATAATTAGAATTAAAACAGAAGATGCATCAGAACTCAAAACAAGGGGAATTTATTATGGGATTTGAGGAATTAACCACACTGGCTTATAATAGTCTGATTACACTACCTCATGCCATTATTATGAGAATTACCCTTCATTCATTCTTCTGCTATGTTCCACCAATACATTTCTTTTTTCTAAATCATCTTCTTTCTTCTGTCTGTTCTCAACATTAGTGCTTTACTTCAGGCCCTCATCATTTCAGACTTAGATGATAAAAACTTCTTAACCAATATAGCCTTTACCTATATTTTTACTCTATTTCTTTCTTTCTTTTTTTCTTTCTATCTTTCTTTCTTTCTTTCTTTCTTATTTGAGTGGCAGTAATTTGCGTTTTTTGTTTGTTTTTTTATTTCAGGTTAATGTGAGGGTACAAAAATGTGAATTTTTTAGGTAGAATTCCTCTTGTTATTATGACCTTTACCTAAAAGGTATGTCATACACCTAACATTGTGCCCATTCAGTAAGAGCACCCCCAAACCCCTTCTTCCTTCTTCCCCAACTTGAATTGAAATGAGCTTTTCTCCTATGTGGACATGAATTAGAGTGTCTACTGGCTTAATGTTAGTACTGAATACATTGGATAATTGCTTCTCCATTCTTGTGATACTTTACTAAGAAGAATGTGTTTCAATTCCATTCAGGTTAATACAGCAGATGTAAAGTCACCATCTTTTTTTAGCTGAATAGTATTCCAGGGTATATATATGCCACATTTATTCATCCATTACTGAGCAGGTAGGCATTTAGGTTGTTTCTGCATCTTGGTGATTGTAAACTGAGGTACAATAAACAATCTAGTGCAAATGTCCTTAATGATTTTTCTTCTTCTGAGAAGATGCCTAGTATGGGATTGCAGGAGTAAATGGGAGATCTAATATGAATTCTTTGAGGATTCTTCATACTTCTTTCCAAAGAGGCTGTATTAGATTGCAGTCCCACCAGTAGTGCAAATGTGTTCCCCTCTCTCCACATCCATGCCAGCATCGGCAACTTTGGGATTTTGTGATGTGGACTAATCTTACTGGAGTTAGGTGATATCTCAGGGTGGTTTTGATTTGCATTTATCTGATCATTAGGGATGATGAACATTTTTTCTTGTTTGTTAGCCATTCATCTGTCTTCTTCAGAGAAGGTTCTGTTCATGTCTCTCTCATCTTTCTAAAAATGCATGTGAAATCACATGATTTTTCAAGTTTAGAATTTATCCATGCTTTTTCTTTAGGATAAAATTCTAAGTCCACAGCAGGATTTTAAGCTCCTTCATGCACCACTCCCTGCCTATCTCACTAATCCTACACACTCTAGCCATGTGGAAATGTATACGGTCTTCTCTAAACAGGACAGGCCTTTTGTCCTCTTCTGACTGCACACAGGCTGCTTCCCTCACCATGATGACCTGCCCCTCCTTTCTTCTCTGCTGATTCCTTCCTATACTGGCTTAGCTAAGCCTCCAATATGCCCCCAGTACCCCCCCCTCCATCTATCACAGAGTATATCCTAGAATACCCTAATTTTCCTGCTTACCGGTTTCTCTTACACTAAATAATGAGTTCCTAAATAAATGATTTTTATTTTGTTTTTATATTATTAACTCCTAGTATAGTACATAGCACATAATAGTTGCTTAATGAATATGTATAGAACAAATAAACTTATGAGATGAAGGTATCTATCATTTTTGATCAATAACTCTTTTGATTACTTCAAATTATTATTTAATCACTTAAGTTCAATTCCTACAAAAATGTAGACATTTTGCATATTTTGTACCTGAGGAAGAGTTTCAGAGGAGTTAAGGAAATTTCTCAAAGCTCCATAGGTAGTAAATTGAAAGCCCAAATTTAAACACATATGAGACTCTAAAAACCAACTTGCTATGATATGGGCCATTTTTGTACAACTGACTATTGGTTCAAAAGGAGTTCGGGTATATAAAGATCTGTTAGCATGAAATCGTTAGAAAAAGTTTCATGTAAAAATCAAGTCCTTATTTGGGACTGGAAACTGGGTATGTTCTGAGAGTTAAAGATGGTATCTTTAAGGCAAAAGGAGACCTACCCTAAGAAAACCATCCCCCCATAAATTCATGGATTGTGAGAGCACAACTATGATATTTTCTTATTCATTCATTAAAAAATAAAACTTAATCTTAGCATTTATTTATGAGATTAATCTCTAATTTTAAAGTGCATATTGTTACTTCTGAAGCTAGACATACAATTCAACTGTTATTGCAAAGGAAATGATAATGTTTATATAGCAGAGAAATGACTTTCAAACTATTCGTTTCTAGATAAAGAGCAAAAACATTCAGTGCTTACCACAAATCACTTATTACATCATTTTTCAGTAACTCCCTCATTCCAGCTGATGAAAAATTCTTACTTACACATTGTTATATTTAATCTATTGTGAGAATTTAAGATCTTAATTACCTTGGGAAGGTTGAGAATGGAAATCATATATGTTACAAGATATCAACCTTGGGGTGGAGTGCTGATGTGATGTTAGAAGAGTTCAGCTGCTACTGTTTCCTGGATTGCTTTTCTTCTCATGTACGCAGAGAAGAAAGACCTGAAATAGCTCAAGATTTTGACTGCTCATTCACAAATGCCAAGAGAAAGCTGAGAAACATGTGCTCGGCAGAAGGCTGGATGAGTGAACTCCCCAGGCAAGAGCTGAGGAGAATGTAGACCAGAGGCAGGTCAGCATTTATGAACACTTAACTCAGAGCAGCTAACCGGGCTGGACATTTTCACCTGGATGATGCCTTATTTATTTTTCCTAGTAAGAAAACATGACTTAAAGCAATCAAGTGACTTGTCCTGAATCTCACAGAGAGCATATGGGGAATGGGGATTAGATTAAAAACTACTCTCCAACATTTGTTAGAGGTTTGTAGGGACACTTGCTAATCTCTCACTCTCTCCTTCTATCTGGATATCAACCAAGACACTATAAACCCAAGGGAACAAATGAGGGCCAAAAATAACCTTTTCAGGTATTGGTTACTGGCAAAGCTAATCTGAGAAGCACAAGAGGGCCTCCTACCTTCCTTCAGAAATCCTCCTAGACTTTGAAAAGTCAGTGAAACAAATGTCTCCACTTAATGGCATATGGAAAAACTCGAAAAGAAGAGAAAGTTGACTCACCTACCAGAAATCAGGCCTGTGTTATGTTCTGTCTCAAGGAAGAAGGGAGACTGTACATGGTCCCTAGCAACAGCAGGGCTGACAGAGTAGCAGCCCACGTGTCACCACAGTCCCATTAACAGAACGGTCCTCCCTCCTGGCTTCCATGCACATCACCACAATCCTGTTAATAGAACGGACCTCCCTCCTGGCTTCCATGGTCCCCTGTGCTCCAGCCACTCCTCCCAAGGGGTGGAATGAGGACAGCTGAGTGTCACTGCTCACACCTGAAAAGAGTGGAAATCCTTCATGGAAAAGAGAACAGGAAGTCAAGATCACCCAAAATACTTCTTCTGTATTATCCTTATATTCAGCTTTGTAGAATATTCAAGACTTTGTAATGGAGCCTAAAGTTAATATTATGCTTCACAGATATTGGAAACAGCAAAGAGCCACCATAACATGAGGAAACACCTTAGGAACATTCTTCATTGTGGCTTTTGTATTCAATAGTGAATATAATGATAACTATGTTTATTAACTTTTTCAGAATTACAAGGTCTTCCTTTCTTGAATTTCACAAAAAAAGTTGTGATTTTACTACTAAGCCAAATCATTTCCTGCTTTGATGGCCAGCTGCTTTATTCCCCAAGGAAATTGGGATCAGATTTTTGTACCTGTGTTCTTCACGAGACATAATTAAATATAGTAACCTTCATGAAACGTGGATTGAACGAATAGCTTCTCCATAGAGTGGTCTAGAAACTATCAGGAGGTTAATGTGCATGAGTTCTGCTTCACTAGCATCCCTCAGTGTGGTCCAGAAACTATCAGGGAGTTAATGTGCTTGTGTTCTGCTTCACTAGCATCCCTCAGAGCAGGTGGCAGTGCTAAACACATGGTGAGAAATGAATGAAGGATTTACTTAGTAAATAAGGACACAAAACCTCAAAGAAGCTTTCTTTCTCCCCTTCTTCCTCCCTCCCTGTCTCTCTCCTTCCTTCCTTCCTTCTTTCCTTCCTTCCTTCCTCCCTCCCTCCCTCCTTCCCTCCCTCCGTTCATTCCTTCCTTCCTTCCATCTTTTATTAAGAAATAGGGTCTCATGCGAAAGCCATAAATTAGTTTCATAGCAGGGCTGAGTATATTGGATACTTTTTCTTCCATTTTTGAGATACTTTACTAAGAAGAATATGTTTCAGCTCCATCCATGTAAACATGAAAGAGGTAAAGTCTCCATCTAACCAAGTTATAATCTAAGAATAAGGGGAAGGGGAAAAGGGAAGGGAGGGAGGGGGGAAGATGGGCTGAGGGAGGGTGATTGGTGGGATTACACCTGCGGTGCATCTTACAAGGGTATATGTGAAACTTAGTAAATGTAGAATGTAAATGTCTTAACATAATAACTAAGAACATGCCAGGAAGGCTATGTTAACCAGTGTGATGAAAATGTGTCAAATGTATGTGCCAGTGTATGGTGCCCCATGATCGCATTAATGTACACAGCTATGATTTAATAAAAAAAAAAAAAAGAAGAAGAAGGAGGAGGAGGAGGAGGAGGAGGAGGAGGAGGAGGAGGAAAGAAAAAGAAATAGGGTCTCCATCTGTCCTCCAGGCTGGAGTGCAGTAATATAATCATACATAGCTCTTGGGTTCAAGTGATCCTCCCACCACACCTTCCCAAGTAGCTAGGACTAAAGAAACTATCTTGTTCTCAAGAAAGCACATGCTATTTCTTGAAGATCCTGTTGGTTACCATTCATGCAAATACACTCAGGCATAAAGAAAACATCCTACCTCAAGCCTGTTGTTTAGATTTTGTTCCTTAATAGTCTAAATTCATCTGACCAGCATCTGGCTGGACTGTCCTGAATGCTTTGCCTGCCCATCTTATTGGCCTTGTATTGCTTCCTCTTCTGGCTTGACACACACTCACATTTTTCCTAGTGACTATGCCTAACTTACCATCATAGCTGGAGTATTCAGCAGTATCCTTCAAAATACCACACTTTCTCAGTTCTTCCAGGTTCCTGGGATCATGTCCCCAATCTTCTCATCAAGTATAGTTTGACCAATGTTGTGACAAAAATACAGAGCCTTCTACACACACACACAAAACAAAAACAAAAACAAAAATAAAACTCAAACACATAAACCCCTCAAACATTGCCAATCGCTAGAACACAAGTAGTTTTCTTCCTCAGGTGACAGCCACACAACCCAACGTTGCCCAGTTTACCGCAATGCTAGGAAGTTGTATTCAGTGTTCATCTATGGAAGCTAATATTCAGTATTCAGTAACATTAATTTATCTACTTCATTTGAGTTCTTTGGGCAATTCAGTTGTCAATTCAGACATTCCTGATCCTCTAATATTAATCAAAACAATAATGATAATAAATAACCATGATGGAGCTCTAGGTATCAGCTACTTTCCTAAGATATATATGTAACACGTACATATTATATATCATAAATGATATGTATATTATATATATAACTAAAAACTTTTAAAGTTAGTACTATTATTCCTGTTTTGTAGACGAGTAAAGTGCTAAATGTTTAAGTAATTTGACCAGTGTTTGATGAAAATGTGCCTCAAATCCCCACTTCCATAGTTATGGAGTCTGAAATCTCCCTGACGATTTATGTTACTCCCTGGGTGTTTTACAGCCTCAGAGGTGTGTCAGAACCTGGGCACTTGCTTTCTTATTTGATGCATCTGAGGCCTACAGTTGAGACCTTGCTCAGATTCAATAAATACACTCATCTTTCCTTCTTTGGTTCAGACAAATTAAGTAATAAAACTCGATTGCTAAAGTGATGAATGTTTAAATGTCAGTTACATTCCTAAAAAATGTGACTAAAGAAAGTGTCTTTGAATCTATAGACAAATACACTTATTAATTATCCCCACTTGAAATATATGAATCCAACTGTCTGTTCACCTTAATGAATGGAAACCCACTGTCTTTCCCAACCTTCCCTGTGAGTTGGTGGAGCAATGATATTGGCTCAAGGGAAAAAAGGAAATGAAAAAGCACCCAGAAGACTCTAAATTCATTTTTTCTCCTAATCTCACATTCAGATAAGTAATTTTCCCTCCCCTAGGCAGAGCCAGAGCATTATTCCAACTGAAGGCCTTCCTCCTGGAAGGATTTTCACAGGAAGCAAAGATTCTCCCTAAAATCCAGACATGAAATTCAGCCCATTCAATTCCATGGATTTAGTAAATTTCATTAAAACTCTAAATCCAAAAACTGGATGTAAATCACAGTGATGTTCCAATGCCTAATTTTCTATCTTTTTTTCCAAAATCTATCCTGCAAAGAAAATAAATTTAGATGGAAAATGTGATTTTAAAGATGTAATAATAATGATTACTGTTATATTTGTATCAATTTTTGTTTTTAAATATTTGTTTTACAGTAGGTTTAATTGTATGTACTTGCTTTAAGTAAGCTTTGAACATAGACATAAAACCCAAAATTAAAGACCTGAAAATCTGAAAAAAGTGCATTTGTATATCTTCAACTGCAGGTGAATGTGGTCAGATGTGATGCTCCCTTATAACTGGTGTTTCCATCAAAACAGAGGTCAGAGCCTTTGAAAATAAGCAAAGACAAGCCAAACTTACATCATATTTTTTAAAAATCTTTTTTAAAATCAAATCTCAAGACAAATAAAATGAAGGTAATTCTTTCAATAATTCAAAATAATAAAGATTTTTAGGAAATTACTCAATAGGAAAAAAGACTGCATCAAATTTTTGTACTGTGAGATTTTCTTAGGAAAAGAATAACTGATTCTCTACTTTTGAAAAAAAAAAATCTAGTGTATTAGCCAAGTTGGGAATTTGATCTCCAATCTCATTAATTCACATATATTCTTTAATTAAAAATTTAATTTAGAACTTTTATGGAATATTAATCTTCAAAGCACCCAAGAAAAGTGAGTGAAAGTTACTAATATTCTTCTTCAGGCTTTCTGTGGCAAATACTCAACAAGTGTCTACTGGTGCAAAGGGAAAAAAATAAAATAAAATGGAAAGCAGAAGTGCTATCAATGTTTCTGAAGTGATTTTAGTGTAAGGAGGTCAGGAAATTCTACAGGAAAAACCTAGTCACAAATATGAAGTTTCAAAGTACGTGTAGTTAAGAATGGTGACAAAGAACCATAAAATATGTTGACAGTTGCAGTGGCTGATAATTTCCTCCCCCAAAGACGTCCACATCCTAATTCTGGGAACCTATGAATATGTTACATTACGTGGCACAAGGAATTTTGCAGATGTGATCAAAGTCAGGGGCCTTAAAATAGAGATTCTCCTAGATTCACTGCGTGGTCCCAATCTAATTACACGAGCTCTTAAAAGTAGAGAACTTTCTCTGGCTGGAGGCAGAGAAATATGCAAGGAAAGCAGGAGGCAGAGAGATGTGTGGTGGAAAAGGAACTTGGGTAGATGAGGCAGAAGAGGAAGCCGCAAGAGAGACATGAAGTGTGAGCAGGATGCAGCTTTCAAGATGGAAAAACAGGACCAGGAGCAGAGAAATATAAGCAGCCTCTAGAACAGTGGTTCTCATCCTTCCTAATGCCGAGGCCCTCTAATACAGTTCCTGTGGGTCGCGATCCACAGGTTGAGAACCGCTGCTATAGAAGTTAAGAACAATCCCTGGCCAACAATCCATAAGTAAATGGGAACCTAAGTCCTCCGACCACAGGTAAGTGAATTCTGCCAACAACCTGAATGACTGTGGAAGCAAACTTCCCCCACAACCTCAGACAAGTCCTCAGGTTAACCAGCTCTTTGATTTCCACATTAGAACTGCAGCCGAGAAACTAGTCATACTTTGGAAAAAAAAGTCAGTCTAAATAACAGAAGGTTCATAATGCTTCTTAACATTTCCTTTTGATAAGTTGAAGAATATTCTCCTGAAACTCATGTCCACCTGGAACCTCAGTATAGGACCTTATTTGAAGAGTGTTTGCAAGTGTAACTAAGGTAAGGATGAAATGAGATTGTATTGGATTAGGTGGGCCCTGAATTGAATAAGAGTGTTTTTACAAGAGACTGAAAGAAAGGAGACAGTCATGTGGGAAGAAAGCCCAGTGAAAATGGAGGCAGAGATTGGAGTGATTCCACCATGAGCCAATGCAGGAGCCCCCAGAACCTGGACTGAGCGGGGAAGGATTCTCCTCTGATGCCTGAGCGAGGGAGGCTCTGCCAACACATGACTTCAGATTGCTGCTCTCCAGAAGAGCCAGAATAAGTTTCTGTTGTTTTATACTACCAAGTTTATAGGTGGTCTAGCATATATGGCCCTGGGAAACTGGCATAGACGTCTCTGGATATGTCAGCAGCTCCATCCCCTCCAGGCAAGCCTAGACTGCAAATGGAACAGTAAGGGCTGTTGATACATCTTCCACATGCACCTCTGGAGGTTATGTTTTCTTTGCCCCAGGTTGTGTGAAGCCCTTACTTATTTTCTGAGATAACTGAGAATCATTTTCCCTGACTTATTTCTCCTTTCCTCTGAACCAGAGAAAAACATGAGGAGTCAGCACTGCTAGATTTGTGAAATCACTATTTATCTAGGGGAATTCTTACGGTAACAGCTACTGCCTTCCCCTCCCTGCCCCAGACTCCAGGGACTCAGTGTGTGTCTATCAAGCTGGGGGTTTCCCTGGGCTTCCTTATGGGGAGAAGGTTGGACAGAGCCATGAGTTGCTGCCTGAAAACTTTCTCCGTTTGATTGTTTTGTGTTTGTTACACCATTTCATGTTAAGTCATGTTTACAACTTAAACATGAAGTTGAGCTCCTACCTCAGTTCCTGCCCAACTTGTACTTTGTTATTTTTCCCTCTTTTTATTATTTTCTTAGGGGAAGTAATGTTTTGTGAGCGAATGACCAGACTTGAATTTTTTTGTTTTTTTTTTTGAGACAAAGTCTCAAGCAGTCACCCTCGGTAGAGTGCTGTAGGGTCACAGCTCACAGCAACCTCAAACTCTTGGACTCTAGCGATTCTCTTGCCTCAGCCTCCCAAGTAGCTGGAACTACAGGCACCCCTCACAATGCCTGGCTATTTTTTTGTTATAGTTGTTGTTGTTTGGCAGGCCCAGGCTGGATTCAAACCCGTCAGCTCCAGGGTATGTGGCCAGAGCCCTAGTTGCTGAGCTACAGGCATCAAGCCCAGACTTGAATTTTTTAAGAATGGGCTTTTATGTATCCAATGTATTCAGCTCTACTATGAAGCTAATTTATAGCTTTCACAGGAAGGCAATAACCCAACTATAGCACAAGACTATGGGGAAAGGGCCAAGGAAGGGGAAGGGAGGGGGGACGTTTTGGTGGAGGGAGGATAATGGGTGGGGCCAGATCTATGGTGCATCTTAATATGGGTACAGGCAAAACAGAATACAGAATACAGAATGCAGAATTCTAAATGCAGAATACAAATGTCTACATACAGTAACTAAGAAAATGCCATGAAGGCTACCTTGAACAGTTTGATGAGAATATTTCAGATTGTATATGAAACCTGCACATTGTACCCCTTGATTGCACTAATGTACACAGCTATGATTTAACAATAAAATAAATTAATAATATAATAATAATAAAAAGAATAGACTTTTATTTACTTCCTGCGATATCTTGATCTGTTTTTTTCCTGTACATGACACCCCATGTGCTTGAAGTGGCCAATAGTTCATGCCACAAGCTCTCCACCTCAGAGAATGAACTTTCCAGACACCTCACCCCCAGAGCATTCATTGTTTATTGGCACATAAAAAATGCCCACAAAGTACCAGCTGAATGTTACTAGATGGTGGGATGTTGTATGTGAGCACCAAATGCAACTCAGAGCTTCTAGACAACTGTCTAATGGCAAACTGGTCAGCACTGGGTTATGTTGCTTTTGGCCAGGGAAGACATAATACACCATTTTCTAGAATAACATTTGGTTTCTTCGGTGTGGGGAACGGTTCATGATATGTAAACTCAGTTTGATCCCAATTGTGTTTGAGGACTTCCCACTACTGAAGAATTTACAGGAACAATGATTTGAGAAGGAAAGAATTCTAAGACAAGTCTATAAACAGCTGAATGCTATGATTAGGGAGATTATAGGATCAAGAAAACAAATTATGAAACAAAATATCCATAACTATCAAGTAAATTATATATGTCAGAAAACATGCTAGATGTAGCTAAAAATACTACACAGAAGAAAGGCTGAATTAATCGCAGTGAATAAAATGTTAAAAAACTTAAGTAATTAATTGTGAAGAAGATGATTATATTAGTTTTGTGTCTGCATTACAAATTACCACAAACTTAGCTGAGTTGCTTAAAATAATACTAATTTATTATCTCAGCTTCTATGGATTAAAACTCCTGCACAGCATGGCTGAATCCTCTATAAAGGATCGCACACAGCCAGCCTCAAGGAGTCAACCATATGGAGCTCTTCCCTGGAGGCTCAGAGGAAGAATCTGCTTCCAGGCTTGCCAGGCTGTTGGCGAAATTCTGTTGCTGTGCTTGCAAGACTAATATCTCCACTTACTCGACTCATGGCCCCTCATCTTCAAGACAACAATAGAACATTGACTCCCTCCTGTGCTTTAATTCACTTTGACTTCCACCACAACTCTTCAACTTGCAGCTGTGGGAATGTCTCTGCTTTCAAGGGTGTATGTGACTACATTGGGCCCACCTGGATAATCCAGGTTATTCCTCTTGTCTTAAGAGTCCCTAATCTTTTTTTTTTTTTTTTTTTTTTTTTTTTTTTTTTTTAGTTTATGGGCGGGGCTGGGCTTGAACTCGCCACCTCCGGCATATGGGGCCAGCGCCCTACTCCTTTGAACTACAGGCACTGCCCAAGGGTCCCTAATCTTAATTCTACCTGGAAATTCCCTTTTGCCATGTAACACAACCTATTCACAGGTTCCAGGGATGGGGCTTGGCGGCCACTCTAGCTACCACAATAATAAAAGATCCAGCCCAAGCCTGCCAAACAAAAATGATGGCTGCAACAAAAAAATAGCCAGGCATTGTGGTGGGTGCCTGTAGTCCCAGCTACTTGGGAGGCAAAGGCAGGAGAACCGCTTGAGCCCAGGAGTTGGAGGTTGCTGTGAGCTGTGATGCTACAACACTCTACTCAGGGCCACAGCTTGAGGCACTGTCTCAAAAAAAAAAAAAAAAAAAAAAAAAAAAAAGAACTGAATAAATGTCGGGCCTGAGGTAAAGAGCTCAACAACTGGAAGGGGGAAAAAAAATTTACATTTTAAAACCGGAAAAAAACAAACAAAAAAAGGGTTAAACCAATA
>CAUYPK010113273.1:0-14639 GCA_963574355.1 Loris lydekkerianus
TCATACTCACTCCTGCTTGCTCTCTGTTTTGTACAGATGCTTATTTGTTTTTTGTCTGTGTTGCTTTGAGTGCCTATTTATGTTTATCAGTCTAAAGTTATGCCCTATTACTACACTGATAAAAATCAATTTGGGAACTCATCATTAGACTCCAGTGATCTTGCTTGTTCCATACCAGATGATTCATTATGTACCACACATTGTTTTTCAGCTAAATAAATTCTAGACAGTTAAAAAGTTGGCCTTCTATAAACAGGAAACCAACCACTTAGGTAAACAAACAGCAAAGCTTCTTCCTTAATACAAAGAGCCGGAAATTGATCACAATTCAGCTACATGCTGGGAATTTTGGTTCCCAGATCAAGTGACAATATTACCTCAACATTTATTTAGAAGGATGAATCATCAACCATACCAGGCCCATTTTCTTAAGGTACGAAGTCATCCTTTCAGTAACCATTGAGGATTGATTCCAGAATCAGGCCCCAACAAGGATAGCTAAATTTATGAATACTCAAATCCCTTACATAGAATGCTGTAGCATTCACATTTAACTTACACACACCCTGCTGTATAATTTAAATCATCTCTAGATTAATAATAATCCCTAAGACAAGATAAATGCTCTGTAAACAGTTGCTATACTGCATTGTTTAGGGAATAATGACAAGTATAGAATCTGTACATGTCCAGCATAGAGGCAACCATCTTTTTTACTTTTTTCAAATATTTTTGATCCAAGTTTAGTTGAATTTCTAAATGCAAAACCCACAACTATGAAGGGCTGACTCTATTCCAAGGTAGTTTGAAAGACATTTAGACTGTAGCTGGACCTGACTTCTAGTTCAAGAGTTTCTGATTATGTGGAATTCTCATTAATATGATTACTGCAGAACAAACATTTTCATCATATTAATCATTCCTACTTTATCATGACAATGTTTTATTTCAAACTTGCAAATACTTAGCAAAGCTACTGAAAGGAAAAGAGAAAACATTCAGACACTCCTTTTGTTTGTGAGATAAAGCAGATCTCACTGCATACTACGTTGCACCTGCATATTTTGGTTTGGTTTTGATCTCAAAACAAAGAAGTCATAGTTTCAGTAATGGAAAGTGCCTTAAAGATGAATTACCATGAAAGTCACAAGAATAATCCACTCCTGACATTCTCTTAAGCAACACTAATGAGCTAATAAACTGGTTCATTTGAGCCTATTACCCACAGAACTATTATTCTTATTTTGTCTTACCCTTCTGATACTGAGCCAACACATCTCACTGAAAACCCAGGTATGTCAGCAGAGTCTTACTGCTATTTCAAAGTGAGTGCTAAGAAAACTAAAGATAAAGACCTCTCTATTTTCAGTGAAAAATACTATTCAAGCAGAGCCTTTTCATCTAAACCCTTTTAGGACTGAAAATTGTTTTAGACTCAATTAACCCATAATTAGATTACGTGTCACCAAGAAAGACAGCAGCAAACTATCTACCAGTTCGAAAAACAAAGCATTTTAAAAGCCCTCAGGCTGACCCCTTAGCTCTTTACAAGACATCCCACTATTTATAGAGTTCAATGAAAATAAATTCTGTTCATCGTATTCTACTGCTCTGTAGACCATTAGTTTATAGATGTGTTTATTAAATCACTGCAAGATTCTTTCAGAAAGAAAATGCTTTCCTTCTTCTTGCAGCATCTCATCCACTGGGTAGATTTAAAAATAAAATTGGTCAATCACAGCACAGCTCAGAAGAAAAGCATACTGTTTTGTGGTTATAGAGCATCAGGCCTGCTGTAAAAGCAAGAGCTGTTTGGTTCTTTTGAAAGTGAACACTGAACTGCTCAGGAAGTGGATGACACTGCAGTCTCTTGACAGGGGACACTGCTATAAATGCAGCACTCCACTTGCCTTCCGCCTAGAGAGAACCGTCCAGAGCAGTTGAAAAAGAAAGAGGTTCTTGTGAGAATCACATGAAGACAGAAAGCTGATGTCCACAAATTACTTCTCACACCCAGCTGATGTCTACAAATTACTTCTCACACCCAGCTGATGTTGCCCTCAGAGCCCTGGTTGTTAATCCCCACTTCTCTAAAATTGAGTCAATACCAGCCAGCAGAGATTTCAGGAGGTGATGTCCGTCATGGTCAAACTTTGATTGATTGATTGATTGATTGATTTGAAACATAAGCTTTCTTCCTAATGCTCTTTAGATGCATGTAAAATCCATTAATTTTCAGCTGACTCCGTTTTCTTTTTAAACGTATTCCAGCACTTCATTTGAAAATATATTAGGAACTTCTAATTTTCCTACAATGTACATTGATTTCTTTCATAATCAGGACAAGTAAATGAACAAAAAAGAAATTCTATTTGAGGCAGTATGTTTATCAAACAGTTCTTTGGTAATCTACTCATTATAAGAAATAAGGAAAGACATTCATCTTCCCTGCTGTATTTCAAAATTTTCATCAAAACTTCACCTTTCTTTTTAAAAATGCTTCCTGCCAGTTATTTCATTAAGATTGCATGATTCCTTTTAAACATTTTCTCTGAGTAACCTGGACTGACCTTTTCCCCCGAGGGCCTGGGCTTAATGAACATTTTCCTATCACAACCTCTTAGACTTGTTAAAAAGGCCCTCAAATACACAAGCTGACACTTCAGAGATAGTGATGTTGCCCTCAGAGCTCCATATTCAGAACAAAATTACTTCAAACACATCAATTCTCAATATTTCAAGTACATGCGGGAAAAATTGGCATTTATTGCCCAAAAGCAAAATTAGTACTGCCTCACAGTTAGTCATGTATTCCAAAGTCCATTCTAAATCTGTAACAAGGTGGCATAGACATAAACAAGCTAATGTATCTAGGATGAATATTTAAACTTCTAATTTGAGATAATAGTTAATAAGCTATTTTTGGGAAGCTACACATTAATACAATTTTAAATACTTTGTAGGTAAGTGAAGAATAACAGGGTTTTTAAAAATGCATTCCATTAGACCCCAGGTGCCTGATCCCTTATGGACTCCTACCTTCTAATTTTGAAGTTGTGATCTGGCCCTTCAACTGCCCTAGGCTGTCTGCTGTGGATAGACAAACAACAGTTTATACACCAGTCAGCCCTGGCTCACTCTTCTTCAGATACCGTTTCCAATCCAAGGCATGAGCACTTAACTTTAAAGCTCTGTCATATAACTATCACAAAGAATCCCATCAAAACTGCTCTTGACAGCATGGTTCAAGATTGGCCCTGATCCAACATAACCAATTTGCACCTGTTTTCAAATTTGGTCCAACAAACATTTGGCAAGTGAGGCCTTAGGAGAAGCTTCCTGCTGTACTGGATCACTTTTTGGCATTTAGGCATGTGTCTTCACAATTTTGGAGGCCCCACTGAGTAGCTGTCTGACATTTTTAAGAAGTCTACAAGGGGCAAAACATCACGTGAAATTATCTTTTTTAGTATTTCAAAGGCTCAGTCTGCTTGGTTGCTTTTAAATAGCCTCTTCTGACCCAATTAAATTCATTTGTTCATTCATTCAAAATTCTATTTCTTGCTTCTACTATTCAATTTAAACCAGTTGTTCAAGCTCAATGGGCAGTTAATTTTCATCTCTGCCATCCTACACAGGGAAAACCATGATCCTTGTTAAAACATATCTATATTTATGTCTTTTGTGGATACTGCATAGCATCAATCCAGAGAACCCAACTGATTGGAGCAAGATGCTAATGAGGCCAAGGTTGTGGATTCAATCTCCGCATGAGCCAATTAACTTCATTTAGACAAAATCACCATTCTACACAAGCAGATTAAACTCCTAAACCCAGCCAGCCATGTAGAAGAACATGCCAGTGAGCTCAAGGGAATATGAAGAGAAAGATTATGGGGAGCTCAGGGCAAGTCTCCACCATTGTTTAGAGAAAAGAAGAAAATTGGTGATCACTCATTCAGTAATAAATATCCCCCATGTACAGTGTACAATGTAACATGCCAGGCAAGTGGTATGCAGGAAGAAAATTAAGGTGGGTAGAGCAGCTTTCAATCTGGCATCTAATTTCAGACAAAGAAATAAAGTCTAACACTAAGGTTAAGATATATAAAAAAGAAACTATAATATAAGCATGGAGTAATTAATAGGCATACTATGATGTATGATAAGCATCATGAAAAAGCATCAGGGCCTTACAAAAGACAGAGAATTCATGTGTAGCTAATGTGATCACAAATTACAATATGGAAAAAGTGAAATCTGGTCTGGAACTTACAGGAGAAACTAGGAGAAAATACCAGAAGGATATAACAAAACTTGATACTGAATCTCAACTTTATCTTCTGAGAAACAAGGAATGATTTGAATTTTTTAATGCGGTAGTGACCTGGTTAGAACTCTGAGTAACAAGCACATTGCAGAGTCATGGAGGTCTGGACAAAAGCAGCTAAAATGACACTTTCTTCATAGCTCTTATTTCAGGTCTCATTGAAAATAGAAACAGATTCAGGAAATACTAGGGAAATGGAAAAGATAGGATTTGGCAACTGATCAGATAGAAAAAAAATTACTGCAGGAAGGGAAATAAAAAATACCTAAGGTTTCAAAATTTAGTTACGGGGGAAATAGTAGTACCATTAACAGAAATAGGGTATAGAAATGAAAGAGGGAAATTAACCAGGAAGAGTCAGGAAGGCAGATGATGATTATGAATTTACATTTGTACATACTGAGTTTGAAGTATTGGCAAAACACTCAAAGCCAGATTCAGACAGCACTCTATTGGTTGTACATAGGGATAAGTCAGTGTCATCAAGTGTTGCAGAAGAATAATGAAGAATAAAGAAAGAAAAATCTATCTGATTTGATAATAAGTAGACTTGCTAGTTCACCAAATTGGTTTCATTTTCTTCCTCTGTGCACATAGTATATTAGTATTTCCTGTTAGATGTGGCCCTGTGGCTGGTCCTGGTCAAAGAGTTCAAGCAGATGTGATATGTCATATTCCCAGGTCAGAAAATAAAATTTGCTGGTGTAACACTGTAGCATGTTCTCTTCTCCTTTGCCAAGACAACCTGCTTCAAATACAGATTGCTTCATCAGCCTGGGTCTCAGAGGGAAGACAAGCTGGCCCACCTGGAATATTGCAGTGGTCATTTACAAAGGACTGAAGAGAAGCAAAACCTTTGAGGTTTTAAGTGACTGAGATTTAGGCTGAAATCAAGCCCACACTGATAGAGAAAAAATTCTGGTAACCCTAAAGATCACAGCTTCATTAAGGAGGCAAGAAAAAAAGCCTGTCTTGCAAAGTGTTAAGTGATAGATTGGAGAAAAGTGAAGTATTCGACAAGAGCATTGTGTTAATAACCTAGTTTTAAAAAATAGAGTCCAGTAACATTGACGGTAACAGAAAAGAGAAACAGGTTGTGAGAGCCGCTGTTGCTTTAGCACAGGCAAGCAGTAACAAACGAGAAAGATTATGGGAGTAGAAAGAGATTAGTAGAATAAGATGGCAAAGAATTTGGAAGAAGGTGAAAGGTTGCTTTTAGAAGGAAGGGTCATACACCTTCCTGAGAAAAGAATAATGAAGGAAGGATTAATTAGCCTTAACAAATATTAAGATGGGGAGAGGAGACACTGAGAGTTCACTCAGATGGTTCCAACCAGTAGCATTGCCACTGCTACCTCACATTCCCTTTTTTTTTTTCTTCTTTCTGTCTTTTCTTTTTAATGACAGAGTCTTACTTTGTTGTACAGGCTAGAGTGCCATGACATTAGCCTAGCTCATAGCAACCTCAAACTCCTGGGTTCAAGCCATCTTCCTATTCAAAGGCTGGCATGTTTTAACATTATCCAGGATTTTATCTCTCCTCATGAAATACTAAATAAAAGCAAATAATTTCATAAACTTCATTCTGTCTTTAGTATATAATGAGTAACTACAATGTTCTAAACACAGTGCTTAGCATGCTGAAGGGTACAGGCATCTAGGGCACACATAGTAATCTTATCAGTAAACTTACACTCTTAATGGGGGGGGATTAATAGATATCTAAAATTAGCAAATGGCAAAAACTGTATATTACCTAATGCTAAGGTAGGAAGCATAGAGGACAGAAGGACAATTAAAGTCTAAAAAAGTCATAAAAAGTCTCTTTGAAGCAATACAGCTGGAAGCTATGCAAGTTTCAAATAGAGACACAGAAAAGTTGAGGAATTCACAATGACCCTGGTCAAGCAGCAGGTCCAGGATGAGCCTGAGATGCTCTTGGAATGAGATTGACTAGTCTAGTATAAAGAATATATGCATGTATTCAGCCAGAATTATTAGCAACAGAAAATAACTGTCTAACTTAAGGATTTGTACATCTCATAAAATCTTTAGGAGAAACATAAAGCCAGGCTTAGAGGCTAAGAAGCCAGTGTCAAATGACCAAAATCATAATGCAGGACTGGTCAGGTAAGGGCTCTACTATAGAGCGATTGATGAGCACAGACACCTCCATTTGCATGGTTGACCCCAAAATCCTGTCACTTGATGGCACTGGAACCTGAATAGGTATTGCCACTGCTACCTCACATTCTTTTTTTTTTTTTTTTTTTCTTTTTCTTTCTTTCAGACATTGGAATTCAATGTCTGGGAAAAGTATGTGCAAAGGAGAGAGTCTCGATCACGTGCTATGACCCAGGATGGCACCGCAAGGGAAGCAGAAAAGGGGATTATCTGGTACCCACAGCCTCAAAAGCAGGGGTGTAACTCTGCCTCAGAAGGTTATGGATTTCCTTTAGATAAGAGAATTCCATGTTGGGGTGACCAAAAGTCCATTATGGTGTCCATGACAATAGGAAATAATTACTGGAAGGCAGAGGAAGAGAATATAGAGAACCTCAAATCTAAACAGAAGAATTTAGCCTTCTATCGAAGGAAAATTGAAAATATGAAAGAAATCAGGAACAGATTATGTGATTTATAAATATTTATTAAATGATAATTATAGCAGTAAGACTAGATATTCAGGGAAATGGAGTAAAAGGATTAGAGATGGCAATCTAGGCACAGTAATCAAGGCATAACAGAGAAAAATGCTAATCTTGCACTAGGGAAGTAGAAACAGAAATGGAGAGAAAAGCACTCATATGAAAAATATTTAGAAGAGAAGATGGATAGGCCCTCTTTTTTTGAGCTGAATCAATAAAAGAGTAAATAACCTCTGAAATGACTCCAAAATATTGAGCATATGTCACTGAGGAAACAGATCAAGGCTAATTTGGCTGAATTTTCATTATGAAGATTTTAAACTTTTTTCTAGCATCTCCAATCTGCTGCTAAATTTTACATTGCAATCATTTAGCTTCCAGTTGTAAAATTTCTCAGTCTGAACATCAAGTAATCCTCCTACCTGAGCCTTTTGAACAGCTAGGACTACAGGTACATGCCACCACAATCAGCCAATTTGTATTTATCTATTTATTTATTCATTCATTCATTTATAGGGATGAGGCTCATGATGTTGCCCAGGCATGTCTCAAACTCCTGGCCTCAAGCAATTCCTCCTCACCCTCCCAAACTGCTAGGGTTATAGGCATGAGCCACCACACCTGGCTTGAAGGGTCCATTTTTAAAGTTTCAAATTGCCTGCTGATGTTTCTATCTGTTCTTACTAAAATGAGATCTTCCTTTTATACTCTGAACACACTTAAGATAGTTAACATAAAGTCTTTGTCTTCTAAACTCAACATATGAGCCATCTTTTCATGGGCTCCTATTAAATTTTTGTCTTGATTTTGAACATTTTCCTGTCTTTTAAAAGTTTTTTACACTGAATATCATGGATAAATCTTTGTATGGACTCTGGATTCCATTATCTTTCTTTGAAAACTTAACTTGTTTTTGTAGGCAGCTCAATTACATGATGATCACCTTGAACTTACCTGTGGTGGGTTTTATCCCTTGACAGGGAGGAGCTGCAGCTTTTCCGAGTCCCTCTAATTTGGCAGAATTACACTTCCAAACTCTCCTTTCTGATCTTGTGAGGGTTTGGCCTTAGCCTCCCTGTGCCGGGTATACTACAGGATGCATCCTTCGAGGGCTTTCCAGTAGCTGAGCTGTATTTTAACAAGTACTAGTGAGATGTTAACTAGATTTCTTAACCATAGCTATGGAATTCAAATGTCCCCAGCACTAGTGCCAGTTCTTCACCTTCAGTCCCATAGTCTCCAGCCTCAGCTCTGTGATGAGCCCTGAATGGCCTCACCTAGCACAAAGGTAGCTCAGTCCTCAGGCAGTACTGGTGAAGAACCACCAGCCAACTTCTGGGATATCTCTTCTACACAACCCTTTCTCCCCAGTACCCACGTATTCCACTGCTTCCACCATCCTAAGCTCTAATCTCTGTCTCTTCAGCAGAGGATTGCCACTGTGAATCCTAGCACCCTGGGCTGTGTGGACAGGAAGCGTTTCCCAGGCAGACATCAGGTGAATGCAGGGCTCACCTTATGAATTACCCTTCTTTCAAGGGTCACAGTCTTGCATTGCCTGTTGTCCAAAAGCATTGCTGTGTGTACTTTGTCCAGTTTGCTGGTTGCTTATGGCATAAGACTAGCCTTGTACCCATAACTTCATCAGAGCCAGAAACAGAAGACAGAAGACATTAAGCATAAGGAGCTGCTGAAACAGCAAAGCAAAAATTCCATAGACATCTGACATCTGCTTTGTCTCAAGCCCTTATCCTGAGGCTGGCCAGTCGTCACTCATTCCTCAGAAAACCTTAAGTGCTGGCTTCAGCCAGGCCCCTGTCTCTGGCATTTGTTCAGGCTGTTTGCCAGCTTGACATTCAACCTCTTTCGTCAGACCTCCAAGTTCACTCTTACTGGATTGGGAAGAAACAGCAGGAGGCTTCTCTCCCTAGCTCTGAAGTTTTGCCAGGCTTGAAACAAGGAGCTGTGACATTGGCTGAATTTTAAGAAGAAATGTCTTCTCCTGCCTCCACTGCTCACTGGCCTGTTCACATAGGAAGAGAAGTGACACGACTCGTGGCTCAGGCTGAAGAAGCCTTCTTCTGGGAAAGGCACCTATCCTCTGGCTTCTGTGCTCTCACCATCACTTGCTCTTTGTCTGCAGGCTTCTTCCCCTAGCCGCTCTGTCTATTACAGGCTCAGTCACTCTGAATCCCTGGGAGAAAAAGCAGGAAGTTGCTTAGGCCTTGGCATGCGGCTCATTTAAATTCATTTCTACTAATAAAATGAGCCCTAAGTAGAAAGATGTGTGATTAATTGGCCCCCTCAAGCTCCAACAATGCCCTGTGTCAGGCCCTGCTCCTTATTTGGGTGACTGACTTGGTTTCCTTGACTTTGAAGCTTAGCTCTTGACATTAACATGCTTCCCAGTTTTATCAAACTGAACTCTGTAAGGGAGTTCTGCCAGCACCAGCCCTTTGAGACATACACCAATCCTTCCCTATTTCTGCCTGAAAATAAGAGATTAGAATGCCAAAGGAAAATTATTATTTTTGCTTCTTAAATAATCTTTGTTTGGTGCTTATATTTGGCTGTTGATACAATGCACAACAAGCGTCATACCAAAACCAAAGCCTCAATCCCCATATGGATTAGTTATTTAACTTTGTTTCACTTACCTTGGCTAACTTCCTCACTCTCCTAATTCTCATAAACTGGAATCTAAGGGGCTAGCAAAAATGATTATTGGAACTCCAGGACCTTTAGTGGGACAATAACCGGAGTCATACTGAACTACTAGTCAGCAGCATTCTTTATGAGCGTGAAGGGCAACATTATCATTACATGAATTACAGGATTACTCAACACTACAGAAGTTTCCTTCCGTTAGACATGTAGATGAAAAGGCTGAATGTTGGAAAAAAATCATAATATACATTATTTTATCCTCAGATAATTCTGGCCAATAATTATAAATGATTTATCATTATGAGCATCATAAAAAATTTTACTCAGGCTCAGCGCCTATAGCTCAGCAGCTAGGGCACCAGCCACATACACCAGAGCTAACAGGTTCGAACCCAGCCCAGGCCTGCCAAACAACGACAACTGCAACAAAAAATAGCTGGGCATTGTGGTGGGCACCTGTAGTCCCAGCTACTCGGAAGACACAGGTTAGCTGTGTCTCCACAGCACTACCACAGGTGACAAAGTGAGACTTTGTCTCCAAAAAAAAGTCTTTGTAGTAATAACACAAATGTGCAAAATATATTTTCTTAAAATTGGCAATCAATATAATTAAATACGTGTCACATTGGGGAGTATAGCTACTTAAGAATTGCTTAAGCCCAGGAGTTTGAGGTTGTTGTGAGCTGTGACACCACGCACTCTACCAAGGGCTACATAGTGAGACTGTCTCAAAAAAAAAATTTTAAATAAATTCACTTAGCAAACATAGTAGGCAACATATTACACAGGGTCCCACAGTGGAGAATGTACACCTTCCAGGAATGTACAAAGTAGCTGAGAAGATAAGATGTATTCATACACAGGACACTATAAAAGTTTTGAGATACACAAAAGTTAAGACATACACATAAAATCTTTTTGATTGCCATATTTTCTCAAAATCATCGCCACAACATTTTACGCACTTTTGCATTTTTGTAAGCCATTTTTGAAAACTGTTTCCACTCACTTTCTTCAAGTGCTGTAAGCTCATCTTCATAGGCCTAAAGGGCTCCTTCAGGGTTGGAGAAACTTCTTCCACACATGTAATTTTTTTATTGTAGGGAACGGGAAAAAAAATTACCTGGGGCCGGGTCAGGACAGCAGGGTGGGTGAGTCATAAGTTTAATATCAGTTATGAATGGTGATGTCACTGTGTGGGCACCGTCACACTGCAGGCCTGTCCTTGACCTCTGTTCTTGAAGTTTCCCAGAACCTTTTGGTAGTCATACTGTTGTGTGCCACTGAGTAGTAACAGTCCTTTGTTCCTCCAGAGGAACAATTGCTTCATGACAGCTTTTGGAAAAGAAAGTTGCCACCATTTTCCTTCCAACCCCTCGGGGTCTCTTCACTTTCGTTAGTGGATTTTCATCAGGAAAAGAAAAAAAAAATCCACACTGTCAACTGACACTTATTCTCTGGATCAAAATGATTAATCCAGGTTTCATCACCAGTAACGACGTCAGAAATGTGCCTACACTTGCCTCCGTCAAATCTGACCAGCATTTCTTCACCCCATTCAGCACAGATGTGCTATAGGCACCCAGGGGATGAAACTTTCCTGACTCAAAGGTAATAGTGAAGGATTTTGGACACTGTCTGCCATACACTCTGTAGTGCCACTTCAATATCTTTACATGTCAAGCCATTGTTCTCGAGAACCACTTTTTTCCACAGTGGCTATGTTCTTCTTGGTCACTGCGGCCAAGGGACACCTACACCTTCCTCCTCATCTTTCAGTAAAGTTTGGCCTCTTCTAAATTCTTGAAACCACCAAAATATTGTTGCACAGGAAGGAGTAGTGTCCCCAAAATTTCATTGCAAATACTCAAGCCTTTGCAACTCCTTTAATCCACTTTTAAAATCATAGAAAATCCTGCAAAAGTGCTCTCTTCCCAGCTCCATGGGTGATGCGAACTGAGTGTCACATGATGGGAAAAAAATGAATCTCTCCCGGGAACATGGATAAGCTGAGCAGATTGAAACTTCCACGGGTGAATCAGAAAGGACCCCTATACACTATGTTTCTTCAAAGTGAAATAAAGGACCATAACATACTCAGCCTCAAAACTTTTGTAGTGAAAGTTTTTCATTTTAAAATACTGCCAGGGGTACAAAATAGTACATAAGAAGCACCAGAATAAATGGTACAGGAAAAGAAGAGAAATTACTGTGTCCTCAGAGCGACCCATGCATCTTGAGTCTCACAGCAGACACTGGGATTTGAGTTGGGACTTATGGTTTAAATAGAATTTATAGATTGATATGAAATGTCAGTTTTGTAGGTCAATATTATAGATTATTACCATCTTCTTCTGGCTCAACCCAATAGTGAGGTAGGTCTCTTCTGTACATGGAAAAGAAAGCATGAACTCACTAGAAGTAGAAATGTAAACACCAGGTTCCAGGGCCTGGCACAAAGGAGGCTATTTAATTAAAACTTCTGCAAAATGAAATACAACTCCCTCTGTTTTCAATTATTTACTTAAGGAAAGAAATGCATAGACCATCCCCAAAGAGGTAACTACTTTGAGTCAGGAGCTACACATTTTCTATTTAATCCTCACACCAATCCTGTAAGATATGTATTTCCTCGTTTTGTAGAAACAGATGGTCAAAAAGGAACTTGCCAGATCACATGGTAGCAAAAAGGGGAGTCAAGAGTCAAACAATCTGATGCCCTCACATATTTTCCACCCTCATGTACCATACTGGCATGGAAAGTGAACCCTTGCCTCCCTAAAAATATAATTAAGTGATCAATTGATATTTTAAGATATCTTTAAAGCAATGCAAATTTTTCCTAATTTAGTACATTTAAAATCCTATATATTTTATACTGTATATGCCTGGGGAAAGACGTTTTTCATATCTATTCAGTATTTCCAATTATTCCTTTGTGAAAAAAATAAAGATCGAGTACCGCAGCTTTCTTATTTGCTACCAAGTTCAAGAGGGAGAGACCATTTTTGCTTTAGATTTTCTTAAAAGAATTCTTAGATTGTTCCCAACGAGGCAAGTAGGTTCTCTATCTATGTGATATCTGTCTAGAAAAATAACCTTGCCCTCTGCAATTCTTAATGTGCCCTTGATTGCAGTATTAGATACTCCAGAGGAAGATTTCAAAGACACCAAAACTATTTTACTAAAATCAAGATTCCCTATGCACGAGGTTGTGTTCCTATGTCTTAAATTAGTTTATATTTTTCCTAGAGCTATGTAAAATGTCTTCTAACTAATTATGAGAAATTAGATTCTTCTCATCTTGTTATATTTGCAATTCTACTTTAAGACACAGAAGAGCAACTAAACGTTTAGAACTTTTTTCCTTTTTTAATTAAGTTTCTTTTTCATTAGTCTTCTGATTATTTCCAGAAATCTAAGATATTTCAGAAAAAAAAAAAACCCTCATTTATACCAAGTAATACCCAGTAATATTATGTATTGGAAAGCTACTCTCTAGAAAATAATATTGGAAAATAGATGGTATAGTTGGCTAATTTTGGATTAAGGAAACAGAAACCAAAACTGGCTTTTAACCCTGTTATAAAATAATTTAAAACCACTGTCCCCTAAAGGTATAATCTATATTTATTCCTTTTGAGATCTCAGAGCATTTCAAATAATGCACATATAGGTTAGAGACCAGTGCCTCATTTTTTTTTAGTGTTGTGTATCTAGTGGTTACTACTGACCTGATAGGGATGCTTTCTCTCTCCACAAAAAGAATTCTGAAGCCCACTATCTTCTGACAGACAAATTATTATCTTAGTACATCTGGAAACTTATTGAATAATCATTATTTCGCAGCATCTGAAAACCATCTAATTTCTCTTCTTGCTCACCTTTGCTGAGCTTTGAAATAGAAACCACACGAACATCTATATATATTCTCATTTACTCGGCACAGCAGTTCTTACACAATTCCTTAGTAATTAACACTCACTACCTCTACTTTCTCACTACCCATTCACCCCCTAATCTGACGAGCTCTGGCTCCATCTTCCACATACTCTTCTAATACCAATAACTTCCTTACCATCATATCTATGGGTCAGCCTCATTTCACACAACCGATTCCTGCCTGCTTCCCTATCTCTCTTCTCCTGCGGCTTGGATAAAACTGTACTGTCCGTGTTCTTTCCTGTTTCGCTGGCATCTTTCTTTCTCCCCTGACCTGCTAACCATTTCCCATCAGAGTTTCAGGTTTCTCTGTTTCTCGAGTGACACCAAATCTCTAGCCCAGGGCACTCTCCTCATCGCTAGACCCAAACATTTAGCTGTCCACCCTGTGTCTCCACCAATCTGTTCCTTCAGATCCGTCAACTCAACATTTCCCTGGTGGAAATCCCCTCAGTTACTCATTGATCTATTTCTGTCCATGATACACGAATCTTCTGGTCAATATGACACAAAAGTTCAGAGTTGTTTTAATTCTTCCTTCTCCCTCAGCTCCTATTTCAAATCAGATAAGCTGGCGACATCTTTCGAATCCCCACCTTCTTTCCTAACACTATTTCTAACACATAGTAGTTGTTAACAAGGGTAATTTTCTGATTTTATTTTAGTAACTTGTGCAATCCTTTTCTTTTTTTCAAAATGATATCCTACAAAACAGAAGGGACTGAGTTTTATGCATTCAAGATAATCTTTCAGCTGTACCAATAAGTGCTGGTGGGGCAGAGCAAAGTAAGCTTCAGAAGTTTTTATAAAGAATGGGTTTACCAGTAGAAATCTGGCTGTGGAGTGAGGGAAACCATCAGAGATGGTTGTTGTTTTTTTAATTGTTAAATCATAGCTGTGTACATTAGTGCAATCAAGGGGCACAATGTGCTGGTTTCATATACAATCTGAAATATTCTCATCAAACTGTTCAACGTAGCCTTCATGGCATTTTCTTAGTTATTGTATGTAGACATTAGAGATTTTGTATGAAGCAGCACTGCATGGTGTTT
>CAUYPK010113275.1:0-37848 GCA_963574355.1 Loris lydekkerianus
TATCGGGGAGTATTGTGTATTACTTGAAAGGGAGAATCTGGATAGGGAAGTTTACACAGATGTGGATTCCACTGTAACTGGCCTGAAACATAATGCAAGCTGCTCTGTTTTTTGGTCTCTGTCCAATGTCTTTCCTAGTCTCTAAATTCATTTAAAAGTCATTTCTATACAGAGGATAAAAATATTAAAGTTACAGTATTTCAATAACCCTTTTTATGTCATACAAATCCAGTAGACAGACGCCCACTAAAGAGATTACGGCTTGAATACTTAATCCCAATTTGGATGTTTTTAAACAAGGCAAACCTAGCCTTAAATGCAATGTGCACAATTTAGCTAAGTATAAAATATTAATGCACAAACATGTCTATAAAGATAGCCAGGAAATCTGGCAGGTGGAAGCCACCCAATAGCCACCTCTGCACATTACTCTTTCAAATCAAAGTCTGGGTGAATAATGAACATACCCATTTTCAGGTCGAAAGTACAGGTCGATCCAGACAGGCTGCCTCAAAACCTGGGAAGGGAGGGCTGTGTAGAAGGGGTAATCTCAAAACATAGAGCTAGCAGTTTTCTTCAGACAGTTTGGCCTTCCAACCTCTCCTGCTTTCCTTGGACTTCTCCCTGAAAGCAGAGCTGTGTATTCCCAATTCAGTTTGTAACCAGGACAACATAGAGCAGTGTGACAAGCCCAGGCTCAGGAGTCAGACTGCCTTGATTAAGATCTCTCTCCCCAACACTTGTTAGCTGGATCATCTTAAGTGGCTTAATGCCACTGTGCCTCGGTTTCCTCGTGGGTTCATTTGATGCACAGTAGTAGTGATAGAACCTGTGATGTAAAGTCATTGTGATAACTAAAGCACTTGGAATAATCCTCAGTCTATGAGAATAAGATTGAGCTATTATAGAGATTTCTATTAGAAAACCAGAGACCAAAGCTTCTGGCACTGCTCTGTACAGTGACAGTTTGGTGAGAGGAAAGATCATCATCCCTCTCCCATCCACCCCTTCATCTTCCCTCATCCCCCTCATTTCCCTAGCTCTTCGCCTTCCTCTTCAGCCAGGGTTCAAAGTAAGTGAGTTCCATAAGAATTTGTTGGGCAAATGAATTCCTGAGCCACTGACCCCCAAAGGACACCCCCTGCTGTAACATAGCTGCCATGTCCAGGAGAGAGAACACATCCACATGGCTACTTCTAGCATCAGACTTGCACATATCTGGTGAATAAAATCTTCCTGGATAAAACACAGAAGGAATGGAAGAAGGAAAAAGAAAGAAAAGAGGGAAAGAGAAGAAAAACGGAGTGGGAACATAGCCTTGTGTCATAGGGGATTCTGGAAACTATCATCTCAGTATTATGATAAAAAAAAAAATAGTACTTTAAAATAACATACTATGTAATATCCTTTCCTTAACTCACAATCAAGACCTATTTGCATTTTGTACTGAATGTGGCAATAAAATTATAAATTTCGCAGTTAAAATGTCTCGTTACAGAAACTTCACAATAATAAACATTTCCCTTCTTTTCTTCCATAAGTGGAAGTAAAATCCTCACAAGAACTACAAATGCCAGTTAAATAACACCCAAGGGTTTGTTTCTTTCTCTTTAATAATTTCATCAAACATCAGTCCTATTAAAATGTCACACTTTTATTTTCACAAAAATAAAACTCTTCCCACCTTGAGTTCTTCACTTAACTCTGATAATGGCCGATCTAAGCTTGGACGCTTGAAGGTGTGGCTGACTTTTTCCTCTATCCCCACAATGAAGGAACAGGACAAGTTATCATCAAGCGGGAAGCCAGGAGTACTCAATTCTTATCTCCAGTCTTCCCCTAACCCTTTGACAAGTTTCCTTAATTATAAAACGAAAAGAACCTTTGTTTTGTAGGTTGTTGCAAAGACTAGGCAAGGAAGGAATATATTGGTGAGGTAGTTGGTATGTAATAAGTGCTCTAAAAATGTTAATGTCAATACTATTATCATCATTAGTATCTTTACTGAGAAGAGAATTGATTTTGGACAAGTCATTTCATTTCTCTTGGTCTCTTCTTTATTCATAAAGCCAGAATGCTAACAAGATTCTCTCTAAAGTCATTTTTATCTGTAAAATTGATACATTTGCAAAGGGCTTTATGTTTTGATAAAGCATTTTTGTGTGCATTCTCTCATTTATTCTTCACTACCCATTGGGGTAGATGGTACTGTTTCCCATTTAAGAGTTGGGAAACTGAAAAATAGCTAAGGAAATGGTCAAGAATAATTTATGTCAATCAGTAGGGTTTTCTGACACCAAAGCCATGTTCCTTCCAGGGCATAGTGCTAATTCCATTCCCAAAAATGCATGCAACCATCCCACCCTTCCCACTCCTAGAGCCACCATCACTGGTCAGACCCTCCTTCTGCCACCCTTTAATACTGCTTTTCCTCCAAAATATGCCTATTAACCCATCTTCTATGTATATATATTTTTTACTACTTAGAGTACTCTCCCCTCTATTCTCCACATATACAAATTACATCCATCTTTTAATGAGTAAGCTCCTCTTCATTCATTAAACAATCATCAAATGCTTTATGAGCACCCACTGTGTTCCAGGCATTGTTTTAGGTGATAGGAATATAGGAATTAAAAAATGCCCTGACTTCATGGAACTTGTGTTCTAGATCTCTTTCTTTGGTCAACCCTCATCTTCTGAACACAAACCACACTTACAGACCATATCTCCTAAGTTAGTGTTGTCTTTATATTTTCTATTGGTCTTGCCTCCTCAGGTAAAATTGAACCTCCTTGAAAGCAGAGACCAAGGTCTTAGTTGCCTCCCCAGTCCCCTCTACCACCATCAGCAACACACAAAAAACTTAAATGACTTGAAAAGAACATTGACTATAATATAGAAACCTTGTATTTGTAGAATTCCAAAGTTCTTTCACATTCATTACATCAATAGGATGATATCTACATTATAAAACATGATTACAAATGTTGCTATTGTTAATGTTCACACATACGGTTATTGAGGTTTCTATCACTGGCTTGGAATACTTATTGACTAGACAGTAAGTCTATTCCCAGTGCTGTTTCTGATGAGTTGTAAATAATGATCACTTCTATAATGGAGAATTACATATAAGATAATATTATTTTGTCAGAAAATCCAGTTCCCATCAATGAAGAACAATGGATACTGTTCTTTAGATTACTGATAGTAATCTAAATAATAGACATCAAAGTTATAAAAATCTTCATTTAATATTCTGGTAGGCTACATACAGAGAGGTTAATTTCCAAAGGAAAACTTCCCACTAGAAGGTTCCATCTCACCTTTCATTATAACCCTCCTATTTATAAAACTGTCATTCATTAGTTGGGAGATGGTCCAAACAGTTCCAAGCATGCTACAATTTGATGCCACAGACTCAGAAGACTTCATGATATCCTGTCTGCAATTGCCAACTATTCTCAGTCCCCCAATCTCCAGAGAACAAGGATTAAGACAGCCACAATTTAGACAGATTACCCTTCATGGAAATCCGTAAAATCACATATTTGGAAAGAAAAATTGAAATGTAATATGTTGGCAAAGGCATATTGTTTTCTCTTTAGAATGGAGTTAAAATCCAGAGTGTCAATAAAGCCTTTATATTTTCTTTCATCACAACAAATATCTCCCAGTAATCCTGACTTGACTGAAGGTTTTCCATGAATCTTTAAGTGGGAGCTTTAAGAAAAAGGTCTAGCAGGGGTCCTCAAACTTTTTAAACGGGGGGCCAGTTCACTGTCCCTCAGACCATTGGAGGGCTGGACAATAGTTTAAAAAAAAAAAAAAACTATGAACAAATTCCTATGCACACTGCACAAATCTTATTTTGAAGTAAAAAAAACAAAACAGGAACAAATACAATCACACCACCACATGTGGCCTGCGGGGTTTGAGGACCCCTGGTAAGGCATATCAGAATTTACCCACAGTTACCAGACTTCATATAAAATGACTAAGGAATAGAGGCCTGATGTGGCACATCACTTTATATTTTTCAGAAAAATATTAAGAGGTGATTACCAAGGAATTAAAGATTAACACACAAAACACATTAAAATATTATAAAGATTCCCAAAAGCCTATGAAAGTTAATTTTAGAGAACATGTTAAAATAAAATTTATTATTGTGTGTGGCTAAAATCATTGCTTAATATGCATTCATTAGTTGGGAGATGGTCCAAACAGTTCCAAGCATGCTACCATTTAAGCTCATCTCCAATTTAGCATTTACATTATTCTCCAGTTATGTAATTATCATGGTCACATTTGGGGATGAGGGGCTGCCCTTGCCTTGTTCTGTGGGGAACTCTGCTATTCTCATTGACTACAAGTGATTGATCCACAGGTGGACACTTGCCCCAGCTGGTCCAACCAGACTCTTTACTGGATATTTAGAGTTGGAACCATGGGGACACTTATCAGACTGTGTAGGCACCTGGACAAATCACATAGTTTTTTCATGTAATCTGAGTTGCAGAGAAACTCACAAGGAGAAAGAGGGGAGAGAAATAAGGGAAAAAAAGAGGGATGGAAAAAGGAAAAACTTAAGAATAAGGATGAAGGGAAAGCAGATGAATAAACAGGAGAGTGAAAAAAGAAAAGGCCTCTGCTTTGTGTTGAGTTTCCAGGTCCATTCTGAACCTAGATCCCAGTTGAATTCCTGCCGTGGGGCTCCATGAGACATCCTGGAATCCTTATAACAAATGCCCTCCTTCTTGCATAATACAGTTGGAGTTTGTTTCTGTTGCTTGCAACCACAAACCCTTACTCAAAATGTTCTTTTACAAACCACATGCAGCCTGGTCTAGAAGGCCTGGCGTTCATTTATTCCACAGCTCTTTGCCAATTCAGGCACCAAACACACAGGCATGAATTAAACTCAATCTTCAAATCCAAAAAGTAGTGAACTTCACCTGGGGAAATCAGGGAAGGCTGCTCAAACAAGGAAATGCTGACAGGACGCTTGAAAGCTGGAGAATGCAGACATGGGGAAGGAAGCTCACCAGGCAGAGGACAAGTGTGCACGCATATGAGAGGGAAGAAAGAACCAGTGTGTTCAGGGAACTCTGAGGAGCTCCAGGTGCTGAGGCAGAGGGTTCAATGAAGGCACAAGAATCAGAGACAGGTGTGGAGAGACCCAAAGGGTGGTGCGGTTTCAACACCATGAACGTGAGGCTCAGGGCACTCACCTCCAGGGAGAGAAAGCTCGAAGCCCTTGCTGTCCCCTCATTAACCCACTCCCTTCTTTGAGGATGTAGAGGTGGTACTTACCTCACTTTTCATATACGAAAAATGAGCCACTTGACAGAATTACACAGCTTGCTCCTGAGATCATCCAGAAACACTGGACTTAGAGCTGTCGAGCACAGCGAACTCTGTCCCTTCTTGCTCACAGTTGTAGAAAGAAGCAGAAGAGGATAGAATCTGAGAAAGTAACCCCAGAACTCTGGAGTCGAACGAAGAATAGAAATTAAAAACTGGGTTTCTCTGAATATACACACAAAATTATATAAAATTACATCAAGATATAGCTAAATACAGGTGTTTTTCAGGGGGCATTTTTTTGAGACAGTTTTACTCTGTCACCCTGAGTGCTGTGGCGTCATAGCACACAGCAACCTCAAACTCACGGGGCTCAAGGAATCCTCCTGCCTCAGCCTCCTTAGTAGCAGAGACTACAGGTACCTGCCACAACACCTGGCTAGTTTTTCTATTTTTAGTAGAGACGGGGGTCTCACTTTTGCTCAGGTTGGTCTTGAACTGCTGAGCTCAGGTGATCCACCCACCTCTGCCTCCCAGAGGGGCAGGATTACAAGGCATGAGCCACTGCACTGGGCTTGGGGGGCAATTTTAATACCTGCCTTTTCAAATACATCTGTTACAAGACTAATGGGAAGAAAAACAGGGAAATATTTGGGGAGGATTAAATATGATGAAGAGAACCCCAAAATATTGAATGGAAGGAAGAAAGAAAGGGTGAATCTCAAATCAGGGAGAAATGCAGATAATAAAAGCAAAGTTCAGGAGGAGAAAGTATTCCCTTTTGCAGCAAACATTAAGTCAGGATTAAATGAGATAGAATCAGATACCCAAAGCAAGATGTAAAAATAAAACTAACTTCCTTATTTCAACGTTCCCCTCCAAGTTTTAGAGAAAAAAATACTTACAGGAGAGATACAGAGCAGGTGGGACTAAGAATTTCCACTCTTAACTATCCTAAAACAATTATTGATAATTGCTTGTCCTGAATTAAATTATTTCATTCTAGTGAACCAGATGGTCCAAGCTAGTCCTTTTATTTGGAGGATTTAGTGAAGTTCAAACAAACTTTGCCACCACACGAAAGTTTAATAAAGTCAGAATGAACAACTAGTACTTTCTCTTAGGCTGTTTTAGGAGCTCTAATCCAGCAGCCCCAGCAGGCTGGCCTCGATGAGGGCCTGCTGTCTTTTTATGTTGGTCCTTGATTGCAAAATAGCTCCAGCTGTTGAGGGACTTATTAACCCTTTCCATTAGAACTGTGCAACAGAAACAAAGGGTTCCTCCAGGCCTGCTCAGCAACTAGATTGACTAAATCCAATCTTAGAAAGATGTTCTGCGGCCAGAAATGCTCTATGTGATTTCTGAACCCATCAGCCAATGCAGTTCCCTCCTCCTAATATGCTTCTCAAACTTTAATGGGTATGTGAATCACCTGGGGGTTTGCCTTAAAATACAGATTCTGATCAATAGGCTGGAGTGGGGCCTGAGACTGTGTGTCTAACAAGTGCCCCCATGATCTTGGAGCTGTGGACCAATCTGGGCAGAGTGAGATCTTAGAGGGTTCCCAAGGATGAGTATCTGAGTCATCATTTAAGAGTCTTCAAAAATCCACAAGACTAGGTGCATCCAGAGGAGAAATGGTCATAAGACACAGGAACTTCTGTAGAGCTTTGCTTTCCTATCAGCTGTCGCAACATGGATCCCCACAACAGTGACTTTCACAACGTGCCAGCCGGAGGTTGAGATAATCACAGGACTTCAGACAGGGACTTCATTGCCCAGGGCAGATATCATACCAAAAAGGGGAAGAGAGCCAGAGCCATTCAAATCTCTGGGCAAATATGACTTGCAATTTATTATCATGCAAAAAGCCTAAGTGGCTGCAGCATTGTGATTTTTTTTTCCCGGGTACAGAAAAATTGATAACATCAGAGCTGAGCTATCTCCTGCCAGTCTCCCAGTGCAGCCCCATGCTCTGCAGACATGGAGGGCCTTACTCATCTTCGCCTATCAAGGGGGTCATGTGTGATTACCCAAGTTAGATACAAAGATTGCAAAAGAATTGTGACGGGCAATGGACCCTTTGCACCACAAGAATAACGTTTGCAACAATGGACAGTTGTCCCAGAGGTGATATTGAACCTGCTGTCCTCCATTCTTGTTTAGGGAAGGAAAAGTCACAGAAATGGTGACAGAGGATCCCACTCCAGGGAAGTGCTGGAGTCCTCCACCCTGGTCTTGCCCTCATGTCCATGGTGTCTAAACCTCCAGGATCCTGGAGAGCTGCTCCATACCAGGAAAGGTGCCCCGGTGCACATCATTAAGAGGCCTGAGCTGTCTTTAGGCAATCGCACAGATTTTTTTTTTTTTTACCTTATTACCAATCTGCCTTTCTTAGCAAAGGTCATGAAATGGGCAGGGGACGTCTCATCTTCCTTATAATCCACTGTTTGAAACATTTCAATTAAGCTTCAGATCAGGCCCCAGAACTGAGGCTGTTTTAACGAGGGGAAGTAATGACCTTCTGTTGCAGGTGGTTTCTGGCACACCATCAGTTTTAATTCTTCTTGATCTTTCTGCACCCTTTGATAGCCAGGATCAAGGGTTCTCTTTATATACTTCAAGCACATTGGAGGACTTTTAGGGACTGGACTGACATGGTTTTCATCCCTGCAGTCTCAGCCAAGCTGGTTGTCACCTGCAAGTTCTCCACGCTTGTTCAATTTACCAAAGATTAAAAGACAGCTGAAAAGACAGGGCCCATGTGCTAAACTGTGAGTATCTGCATGTGTTCCCAGAGCAAGTGAACATCAGGAGGATTCCGTGGAGACAGCCGATAACCCCTTTGATGCGCGCTCCCTGGGAGGAAGGAAGCCTCGCAGGCGGATGTGACAGCAGCCGCGTGGCATGGGTGGGTTCAATGAGGTGCACACGAGGATGTGAGTGTGGGTGCGTCTGGGACGAGACTTCTGAAAGTTGCCCGGGTTTCACGGCAGAATTTCATTTTCTTAACCGAGGCATGGCTACTTTAAGGAAAGTAATTCTTTTGAAAAAGATTTATCACATTTCTCACCCTGGATAAAGGGCCGGGAGGACAGATAAAATACCTTGTTTTCAGTGCAAAAGAATTTCATTCATTTTACTTATTCTTTAACAATTCTTGAACCCTACTGTGTGCCAGGTTCATTGTTGGGCCGCAGCTAGGCGAATAGCCATGAATAAGATAAATGACCTCTGCCTCCAGGAACATACAGTCTATCTAAAGGGCTTATATTTTTTAAACAATTAGGGCCTGGGGAGGTGGTTAAGCCCAGCACTTTGGGAGGCGAGGTGAGAGGATCACTTAAGGCCAGGAGTTCAAGACCAGCCCGGGCAACATACCAAGACCCCCTCCCATCTCCATAAAAGAAAAAATAGAAAAATTAACCAGAAAATAGAAAAATTAAGTATGGTGGTACACACCTGTAGTCCCAGCTACTCAGGAGGTTGAGGCAGGAGGATCACTTGAGCCCAGGAGTTTGAGGCTGCAGTGAGCTGTGATAAGGCCACTGCACTCCAGCCTGGTCAGCAGAATAAGACCAAGTCTCTTAACAAAATGTATGCAAATAAGTATTTAAAGTAAAACTTGAACACACTGTGCAGGGGAGGTCTAGCTTCCCAGGTCAGCAGAACCAGCCTGGTTGGAACAGGCATGTTTTGGTGGCGTTCCTATGGAAAGAAGCACTGGGTTGTCACCATGAGGGAAGAAAACTAAAGAGGAGGGTATCCACAGGTGTTTGGGGGTGTCAGTAACAAATTGCTCCATCAACTGTCAACATGTACTCCAAGAAAACCCAATTCAGTGTCCGTGTCCTTTTGGGGGCCCCCCATTTAGCACTAGCCTGGCGGTGTGGAGCTTGAACCCCAAAGCTGGAGCATCTGCTTCAACTCCTAGGTGGGCCGCTCACCGACTGGGCCATCCTGGGCAAGTTACTTACCTCTGCACACCTCTGTTTCCTCAACTGTAAAGTGAGACTAATGGGAACTCCAAGCTCCTGGTGTTGATCTGAGGATTAAATGAATTAACAGGTATCAAGTGCTCACACTTGTGCACGAAGGTCAAGTAGGCTCTGTCTGCTCCTGCCGGGAGCCAAGACCCTTCTCTCCCTTCAAAGCTACTTCTCGCGCCTCTCCTCACCCTCAGCAGTGAGCCTCGCTGGGCTGCCACTGAGAACCGTTACCAGGAGAGCCTCTTTCTCACCAGGGGTCTGTCCTACCACAGATGTGCTGCCCGCTTTCTAGCACGTTCCCATCTTCTGCTCTGAGGACTTGTCCTCCCGCCAGGACACTGGAAAATGGATCATCTGAAAGAAATGGCTCTCGGTGCCTTTTCATTCCTTAAGCTGTTCTCACTTGCAACCAGACGGTTTATCAGGAAGGGTATCAGCAAATGCTGTGTGCTTTACTGCTGTGAGACGGCACTGGCATTGAATTGAAAAAGCCTTAAAAATGGCCATCCATCATTTGATATACGTAGGCAGTGATCTATATTGATATGGCTCCAGCTACCATCTGAAATGGTTTGTCTTTCATTTTACCCTTTATATGAGGGTTATTACAGTGCACACCACTTACAACAGACACCGTTATTATGGACAATTGGTTATAGTGGACAAAAACTGATTTCCCAAACCAAACATATTAAATCCAATACATTTTTCATAGGTTATAACCGACAGAAACCTTGGTTTCAGCTGACATTTTCCTGAGACTTTAATGACATTACTGTAGGACTCTTAAGGGGGAAAGAAGGGATGGCAGGGATCGGAATGAGGCCAGGGAACACTAGAGGTTTCATTTCTGACAAAGTAATGATCCAAGGGTGGGAGCTATATTGGAGTTAACCCCCAGAGTGCCCCAGCTCAGGTGGCAAGATGTCCATTAGCAGTTTCTCGTCACACCTCCACCTCAGCCATGGGCCTCACGATGCTGGCGGCCACAGTAAGTCAAGGAAATAAGAAGCCTGTCCAAGGCAACCCCCTTCCCACAAGACACAGAGGCTGGCACTGGTCATGTCTTGTCCATGAAGTTCACTAAACTAATCGGTCCCCCTTTATTTTCTTAATATGCTCGGGTCGCTAAATGACCTTTGGAAGTCACGACTTAAATTCTCTGTTTCTTCTTAAGTTTACAGGAAATGTATGGAAACCACAGCCAGATTGTTTAATGCCACAACCTAGCATGCACAATGCCATAAGTTTTCTCTTCTGGGACTCTTTGCTTGCCTCTCAGAGATTTGGGCTCAAAGTACAGAGTTTAACAGCTAGCTGTCAGAGTTCAAGGTGACTTCCACTCTGCAATGTGTCTGCCCACCTTTTGCTCAAAGCCCACTCCATTCTCCCCCTTCTGCTCCCCACAACACCACCTGTGGGCACAGTATTGGTCGCAGTCCTTCTTGTGTTGCTATAACAGCATGCCTGAGACTGCGTAGTGTATAAAGAAAAGTGGTTTACTTGGCTCTCAATTCTGGAGGCTGGGAAGCCCAAGAATCATGATGTTGGCATCTGCTCAGCTTCCAGGGAGGGCCTCGGGTTGCATCACAACCTGGCAGGAAAACGGGCATGTGAGAGAAGGGCAAAACCCAAGAGGCCAACTCACTCTCACTCTCCAAGTAACTATTCCACTCCCAGTATCATGAAAAGGACATCAATCTATCTTAATGACCTCTCGAAGGTACCACCTCCTGACACTGTGACACTGGCAATTATATGTCAGCTGAGTTTTTCTGGGACAAACCACACACATCTAAATCATCACAGTATTCATTGGCAGTATAGATAAAAATGACCTAGCACTTTGGTCACTCAGAATGTGGACGTCTCAAATGGCTTGAGGTTTGGAGTCCATCAAATGTGCTTTTGAATCTTTGCTCCATCCCTTAAACCATGTCACCTTGAGCAAGTTTCTCAACTTTACTGAGCCTCGTTTTCTCTTTGGACAGACTGGATGATGATGCAAGACTCCTGGGAGGTACCCTAGATGAAAGAATCTAGAAAGTTCTGGCATAGAGTTGGCCACATGAGAATTTGGTGCCCCTCCCCTGCTCCCTGTACCACTCACACGGAGTTTCTCTCTTGGCCGCTCACTGCCCAGTGTTGGGACTTCTTGCTTGTCCATCTGCCCATCTCTCTCTCCCCGGGGGCTCCTGAAGGCCTAGGATGTATTTAATTCATCCCAGTGTCCCTGCTGCCAGGTGCTCAGCGGGTGCTTGTCAAAGGTTTGTGGAACAAATATATGAAGGTTCATTTCCTCTCTCACTTGGGGTTCTTTCCTTTGGAGATGGTTAAGATCTCAGCTTCAGGGAGTCTGAGGATTTTATTTCCAGGGTTTTCGACATAATGTTTCCCAATAAAATATGAAGCTATTACCTCTGTGTTTTGAATTCTTTCCTCACTTGTCCTATTCTTCCTCCCTAGGTCCACTTGGAGGAGGCTGGTCATCTGTCTCCTCCAGAGCGTCAGGCTTTACCAAGTCTGATCCCCACCCCACTCTGGGCTCTGCTTGTCAGAGTGAGAAAGAGGTCTCTGCAAGCACTGTCCCCCAGAGAGCAGGCGCCAGGAGGCAGGGCAGAGTGCCAGGCCTGGTGCCAACCACGGGGCTGTAACTCCTTGACTTAGACTCACCAGTCTCATTTTTCTTATCTGTAAAATGCCCTGATCTCGCTGCTGGATCTATGGATCCAGTGACAGAATACACAGGAAACGGCTTTGAAAACTATAGACTACTACACCAAGGTTTTAGGACAAAATTACACATACCCTTTAAGCACTGTATTTGAATCCTTCCCTGCTCAAGTGACTCTTAGACCAAATGATTTATCAAGATCATTCTTATATGATTGGAAACTAGGCCAGTGGACTGCCAGTCCCTCATTGCCAGAGCCTAACACCTCTCATGGGCCCACTGCCTGGGACCAGCCACCCAGGATTCACCCACCTAAACCACTGTAGACGCCACAAGCTGCGCCCTGGAGAAGGCGTGTCCAGACACACTCAGCTGAATATCCGGCTCCTCTCCTCCCGCATCAACAAATTCCACACAGTGACTCACCTAAATAATTCACTCCCACCCTCTTTGCCTGAAAGAGGCTTTCATTGTGGGGGCCATTGCTAAGAAGTGCCCCACTAGCACCTGCACACGGGGACCCCTCCCCCCTTCTCGTCTCATTTCCTTCTCCAGACACACCCCTGCCTTGCCCTCCACAGCTCTGTAAGTCGGCAGACACAGAAGGCATGAGTTAGAAATGATCTTTTCACTTCCATAGCAATACTGGTTATTAAATGTAAAATTTAAACATTTTCAGAGGTTGGCCACTATTAAAAATGTTATTTGTCTGAGTTCTGCAAACACATGCCACAGAAACTTTAGTCTGAGTTCTAAGACATCTCCACTGGCCCCATCGGTTGCTGTGGCTTTTCCCATGCGAAGTGGTAGCACTGAATTCAAAGTGAACGAGGTCTCTAGAATGGCAGTCCTGGGCTCTGATTCCAGCTCTGCTCCCCTCTGGCTGGGTTAACTAGGGCAAGTTACACACCTCTTTGTGCCTTGGTTTCCTCATCTGTAAAATGGGAATAATAATAGCAATAGCAGTGCCCTCTTCACGAAGTTGTTGTGATGATTAAAAAATTTAATCCATGTTGGGGAAAGGGCCAAGGAAGGGGAAGGGAGGTTTTGGTGGAGGGAGGGTAATGGGTGGGGCCACATCTATGGTGCATCTTAGAATGGGTACAGGCGATTGCACTAATGTACACAGCTATGATTTAACAATAAAAAAAAATAAAAAAAAAATTTAATTCATGCAAAGCATTTAAAACAATACCTGCCACATAGTAAGTGCTTTATAAAGGTTAGTTATTGTTGTGATTTGCATTTGAGGGGGGAATATAATTCCTCCATCATGGAGTCTTCATGAAAAACTTAATGAGTTAGAGCATATAAAATCTTAGCACAGTTCTGAGAAAAAAGTAAGTATTCAGCAAATGTAAGCTCTTTTTCCCTATCTGGAATGCCCTACACCCAGCTCTGCCTATCAAATTCCTCCCCAATCTAAGCCCCAATTTAAGCCCCGTTTTTCCCTTCCATGAAGTCTTTCCTGATTAGTCCAGCTGAAAAAGAGCTTTCTCTCTCCTGACTTCTCAAAAGCCTTACATTATCAGTAGCTTGTACATGGAATTTATTAACCTCTGTCCTATAATGTAATTTGTGCATATACCCTCTCTCCAATTTAACTAGAAACTCATAGAGGACAGTCTAGATTAAAATTCTCAGCCGAGATATATAGATGTATTAGATAAATGAAAGTTCTGATGAAATTGTTAATCATTTAATGGAAAGATATTCTTCATTAAGGGTGGAGCTCTTTTTTTCATCCATTTATTTCTAGGCTTTGTCCATTTTCAAGTCGCTCTTTTGGAGGGGGGAGGCAGGGTTGTGACAGCTGGTTTATAAACTGTTTTGTGAGTATTTTTCTTCAACCTGGCCCAGGGGAGCCTGGCTTGGCCATGTTTGGGGCAGCAGAAAGAAACCAGCAAAGCTCAGAGCAATTCAGTTCCTGGATGGTAACAACAGCCCTAGGTCTGGAGGAGGATGGGTCTGAGTGAAGCTGCTGGCTGAAATGAGTTTTAGGGATTATTTGTGGCTTTCACTTAGCCCTGGTCTTCTCTCCCTCACAGCTTCTCCTGCAGTCACCTTGGAGATCTGAGAAATTTTGGTTCACCATCTGTAGCCTTTGAACCTGGATTGCCTCCAGCATTTTCTATTACAAACTCCTGGCCTTTCTGGCGCCCCAACTTTCTGGATGGGATCTTCCCAGAATGAGGCTCAGGAAATGGGATTCTGACCTAGGCTTTTCCCAGGCACTTGTAGAACTCAGTCCTCTAGGGCTGCGGTCTCCAACTTCAGGTACCAGTACCAGTCAGTGGCCTATTAGGAACTGGGCCACACAGAGGGGGCGGGGGGTGAATGAGGGCAGCTTCATTTGTATTTACAGCTGCTCCCCATCTCCGGCGTCACCACCTGAGCTCCACCTCCTGTCACATCAATGACATCAGTAGATTCTCATAGGAGCATAAACTCTACTGTAAACTGTAAGGGGTCTAGGTTTTCATACTCCTTATGAGAATCTTTAAGAATCTAATTCCCCTACCACCCTCCAACCCCAGGTATGGAAAAATTATCTTCCATGAGACTGGTCCTTGGTGCTAAAAATGGTTAGGGACCACTGCTCTAGGTATTTTATGCTAAAGTCAAAGACATTTTAAAATCAAGGTTTTTGTGTTTTTATGAGCATCTTGCATACAATTGCCCCTCACATGAATACTGCTAAATGTGCCATGAATGAACAAATGATTGTTCTCCTAAATAGACTGGTCACAAGGCCTCTGCATACAGAGGGGCTCGTGACCTGTTCTGGTTGGATTATTAGTTCCCTGACCATACCTTGTGGAGGCTCAGCCCTCAGAGGCCCCTCATCTCCTGGGTCCCCGCTCACCGCGAATGGTTTCTCACTTAGCTGCAGTCCTCTTATCTAGTGGACCTGAGGTCCACAGAGCCACCTTGCATGTATTAAAGGCACTCCACCCAGGTCCATCTCCACCCACCTCTAACTGCTGCTCTTTTGTCCTGGGGTATTGGTGTTGACTTAAGTGAGCTCAGGGCACAAGTGTAGAGAAACTGAGGCCCTGACAGAGCTCTCCCTTGGCTGTTCTCCATGTTTAAGTGAATGGCAGATGCTGGTAACATGATTCCTCTTTGCTCTGCGTATTGAACTGTACTTTCTCCCAAACAGCTTTCAGCTGCCTCACCTTCTGTCCCAGCTCTGGCCCAAGTATTCCAGCTCTAAAGTTTAGCACATAAATTCCCTGGGGCCTCAGCACCGACCCCCCAGGATGGTGGAAAAAGCAGAGTGATAATTACTTAGTGGAATAGATCAGACTTGCATTAAGAATTTTGCCAGTTGAAGGGCATGTGAATGATCTACCTTTATATAGTCATATTTACTGACTTATTAATCCATTATTTATGTGTTCCATAATTTAAAAATCTTCCTTGCTTTGTGAGTGGCAAGGCTTTCCAGTTAAAGACACTCATTGTAGTCCCAACACCCACTATGTTCCTAATTAGCTCTGTAATTAAATTACCAATTAAAGAGAACTGGAAAAAAACCTCTTCATTGGATAAAGTAAAATGTCCTTAATTATGATGTTGCATCCTCTATGAACAGAAGTAGAAATATATATACACACACTCACACACGAGAAATTAAATATATATGTACCCATCTATAAATGTCATCTTTTCATAAACTTTTCTGTACCAGAGTTTCACACTCAAGCTTCACATCAGAGTTGTGACTCTGGTTTCTTTTTTTTTTTTTTTTAAGAGGGTGGGTGGGAGACAAGAGAAGCTAAGCAAGACAGCTTCATTGGTTGAAACTTGCCGGTGAAAATAATGACATTGATCAAACTTACAGGGCTTGATTTGAAAGGGAATCGTACAGCTACTTCCAAAGAGTAATATACTTTTTAAGAAGGCACATAAGATGTAATGTTACACTTAAGGAGCTCACTCTTCCTACCCACCACCCCTGCTTTCTCACACAAAGGCAATTAGAACAGTCCACAAGATTCAGCAGTGATTTAGAATGATCCCCAGGTGTGGTGCCTCAGTGGGTTGGAGGGTTGGACTCCATAAAGCTTCATCCGGCTTTGGCTTTCATATTTTCCTGATGCATAATGCAAGAAAAGGAACAAAAACAGCTATGAACAGGAAGAAAAGAACTTCCCTTTGGTTTCTATATTTACACTTTACAAAATTTACCATTTTTCCCTGAGGAAAAAAATCACCAGTGTGTTAATTAAGTTCACAACTACACACACCAAGTCAGGAAATACAAAAAAAAAAACCACTTCTCCCAGCAAAACCGAGTTGCTCGGGTTGCCTGTGGCATATAAGGAAGTTATACACTGCTCCCTGTACAAGCGTTCCGAATACTGAATGTGCCAAGTAAATCATGTCTTGATTATTGGGGGGCACAGGAGTGTTGGTGAATTCATTTCTCCAAATCTCTTCCACTTTCCTCCTACCCAGCGCTCTTTCCAAGTCATTCTATATGTCTGTCTCTTTCAGTGCATTGGTCCTTTAAATCTTGAAGCTAAATTTTGAGTTGTATACTTCAATCATGGAGAAAAAAATTTAGCACAAACATTCCAGAGGAAATTCTAGTAGGGCGATGAAATTTAGTGTGGAAATTTTCATCTCAAGGGGACATGGATTTGGCGATGTTCTTATTAAGCAGCAACTTTTCACGGACAAAAACTGAACTTTTGTCACTTAAGCTGCTATAAGCTTAATAAGAGCCACATTTGTAAAGGACCTTTGTATATCTACGTATTTATGGTTTTGAATGAAATCTAGACATGGAATCCTAAAGTCTACTGAACACTTGCATGCTACTTTAAGATTGGTGCATAACAGATCACAAGGTACAAGTGGATTGTCCTTCTTACTAAGAAACAACACCTTTCCAGATATGTCTTGGTATTTTCTACTAAAATTCTAAAAAGCTGGCTGGGTGAGGTGGCTCACGCCTGTAATCCCAGCACTCTGGGGAGCTGGTGGATTGCCTGAGCTCAGGAGTTGGAGAACTGCCTGAGCAAGAGTCTGTACTAAAAATAGAAAAATTAGCCGCCCAGCTACTTGAGAGGCCGAGGCAAGAGGACTGCTCAAGCCCAAGTATCTGAGGTTGCTGTGAACTATGATGTCAAGACACTACCGAGGGTGACAAAGTGAGACCGTCACACACACACACACACACACACACACACACACACACACACACACACACAAAAAAAAAAAAAAAAAACCTCAAAGAATATAGAAAAACTGTAAGTAAAGAGTGTAGCCATAGTTTGCAGCTGAAGCTCAGGCCCACAATTTCTGGTGGCCAGCACTTTCCTCCTCTCGGTTCTTAAAAATAAAAGAGAATTGTGGCTTCCATTTTATAAATGAGGAACTTTAAACTCTCAGCAGCTCCCATAAATGCTCACAGAAAATGTGGTGCTATCAGGCCAAACCCCAACTCTGGAGCGAAAACCAAGGTCTAAACCCTCAAACAGGATCATCTGGACTCTGAGAAACTCGCTCGAGTCCTTCAGGCAATCGTTGGCTCTGATTTCTTCAGAAAGGCAGCGTCTCCTGACAGAGGAGTGGTGTGTCTCCCAGCGCGTGCGGTGTTCTGTTTTTGGCTGAGAAGGCTGCACCCTGCATCACACAGCTCTGCGGCGGGACCTCTCTCTGCTGAGCACGCTCGCTTCCCACGAGAGCGCCATATGTCTCACCCTTCAGAAGAAGTTGGGTGTGAATTCATTTTTATTTTAGCAAGGACTCTGATTCTGTTCGTCATTAATCTCCCCCCTTTGTCTCATCCCTCATCTCTTGCCAAATGACTTTTCAAGTACTCACTGAACTTATTTTAAAGGACAAAGCTTTCTATACTCCCTGTGTTAGGAGAGGCCTTGAGAAATAAAGAAAATGGCTGGAGGACTTTTTTTGTTGAATAAAGGGTTTACAGACATTTTAATAAATGCCTTTCACATGAAATTTTCTCTCCTGGTGTCGAAATAACACTCAAAAGCAGTGATTCTCAAAATTTAGCATCTTTATAGAATCTTAGAGGATTTGTTGCAAATGTAGACTCCTGGCCCCCACCCTCTCTGACCCAGCAATTCCTGGGGTCCAGGAATCTCTATTTTCGAAAGCTCACCAAAGTAATTCTGATCCAGGTGGTCCCGAGACCATACCTTGGAAAACACTGACCCAGTGAATGTTTATCCACATTGCAAAGATAATTTGCAGCCCTGGTTTGGGGAGAGCCTGGCTTCAGGATATTGGAATGTTAAGAGGTCAGGAACGTCGGGCTTGAGTTGACATGTGAGGGCCTGCGATGTCAAAGGTCACCTGCCCACTTCTTTTCTGAGTCTCGGGGATAACTTAGGTTGTCTTGTTTTCATGAATTTCAAACTGACCCATTAGGAAAATAAAGAACGACCTGTTCAGTTTCTTTCTGCGGATCTTTCCCAGGTTCCTGAGGACCAAAAGGCCTACGTTCTGCGAGGACTTGGCTGTGGTCTTTGTATAGCTGTGTGTTTTCTGCCGCTCAGCCGTCAGCCAATGCACAGCAATTCATCCTGAATCACATTTTCAACGTGTACCATAACCAACCAACGTGGACTTTGAAAACCAAACCAGAGAGCACATGTGACCTGAATGTGATTTTTTTTTTCAATAATTGGGGCTCTTAATATTTGGTTTTGCTTAACGATCTGAGCCAAGGATCCACACCGCACAGGTTTTACTCTTTCTGCCCCGTTCAATTCACACACAGAGTAGAATTCACATAGACCGGCTTTAATTTTTCTCATATAAATAATTAATTCTACATTTAAAAACACGTTAAGATGTTTTATTTCTTAATCAGCTAATTTGACTGGGAAACAAAGCTGCCTTTTATTCACATTTTCTTTGAGTCGTGTTACCGTAGTAAAAGCTCCCCACAAGATTTGGCCTTCCCTCACAAGTCTTGCGGCTGCCAATTAGTTCCCAGAGTCGCTATTTTACAAAAATGCTTCTCGCTTTTAAAAAAATGTAATTGAATGTCTGTTCATCACAGAGTTTCTTGTGTTCAAGCCCAGGGTGTTAAACATTTTTCGGGTTGACTTGGGTCAGCTTTGAAAAATTTCAGACAGTGAAACTTGAGAAGGGTCCGTATGCTGTGGTGCACTCCTCACATCCTGTTAAGGAGTAAGTGGGTATTTAAAATGGAGTTGTTATACCTCTTGACTGACTTAAAGAGAGCCATATAGTTTACAAGACTATTAATTAAATGAGAAGATTGCATGGGATGCACATGTATTTTCATAATCATTCGCATTGGCCCAGAGCTGCCCTTTAATTTTCAGACTAATTAAAGTAACACATTGAACTGTAAAGGGTGGATGGTGGCGTTTCTGCATAGATGCTAACACTGATGGAAGTGGAATGGGGCATTTTTCTTTTTTTAAAGGAAAAGGACTGGGAGAAGCAAGAATTTGCCAGAGTGGACCTGACTCCATTCCACTCATGGCTCCCCTATTTGTTCCCTTCCTGGATCAAGTTTTTAATTTAACGAGATGGCATTTGGGGGGGAGTTTTCAAACCCCATCTGTTTGGGGCCAGAGTGCGCCCCACCTGGTGGTGCAATTGATTTTTGAATTAACTGGGCTTTATTTTGGTACAATAGAGCGATTGTTTCATTGCTTTTTAAGCACTAGGATTCTTGGAATCTGATGGGCAAGGAAAAAAAAAATAAATCAGACTGCACCGTGCAGCTCTCTGGGCTGCTAATTGCATCTGACCCATTATCCTCCGCAGTCCTGGTTCAAACTTTGACACGGCTGACTTGGAGTTTGAAATGCAAATAGAAGGGCTGCTTTTGCAGGTCACCATGCTGCAGAAAGTCCGTTCCTGGAACTCTTTCCAAAGCCTGGAAGAGAGAAGAAACAGATACTAGCAATTATCCAAGGATTGGGCAGTTTCTGGTATTTGGGGCTGGCAGATGTGGCCACTGGCCCCTTTTCCTTCCAGCACCACCCAGGGTGGGGAAGCAGGGACAGAGGAGGCAGCAGTGGTCAGGTCTGTCCCACAGAGCAGTGGCAGAGGTGTCAAAGGACTGTGTGTTCATGCATCCAGGGAGAGGGCAGCTGAGGGGAAGCTCCCCTCCCACCTCCCACACCCCACCCTTAAAAAGCACGGCGCAGAGGCATATTGTTAGCAACTCTTTTCCTGCCTCTCTAGCTTTATCCTCGCCACCCATAAAGCCTCTTGGAATAAAAAGCACAGGGTTTATAAAGATCTTCTCTTTCTTTACAAAGAAAGATCCCTCCATTGCTGGGGGCTCATCCACAAGAAAGATGACTGGCACTGCTTCCCAGCCTGGGTCTGACCCAAGAACACAGAGTGTCACCTTCAGCTCTGCTGCCCCCTACCCGCAGCAAGCTCCCTGAGGGGGTCCGTCCTAAGTTCATTTAACAGTGACTTTAAAAAAGAGCCAGGCATGGGCTTGTAAGGGGTGCAGGTGGGCCCTGGGAGGAGAGAAGAGAGAAGGATGGAGTGTGCCAGTGGGCAAGCAGTGGTTTCCAATTCAGGAGGGGTTCTGGGGCCTCAGAGGCAAATTGCAGCTGGGAGAAGGAATTGGATCCAAGCCCCAACCCTTCATGCTGGAGAGAACACAGGTTTTAGAAAGGCAGGAGCTGGGTGATTCCCTGGGAACAGGGCTGCCCACTACACAGAGCTACCCGTGTGGGGACAGGCCCCGGGGCCAGAGTCTGCATTCACACTGGGCACTGTACCCAAGGCAGCAGTGTAGACAGGGCAGTTCACCCCCAGCTTTGCCACTTACTAGCTGTGAGACCTTGGCTGAATTACATTATTCTTCGCCTTAGTTTACAAATTGCTATGAGGGGCAGTAATAAATAGGAAATTTATAATAGCATTGCTATGGGGAATTTGATGCTAAAAGCTGGTATGCAGTAAGTGCTTGACAAATCCCAAGGAATATGATCATTAGAGGATCCCTAGGATAGGCCCCGTTTCCTTGTTTGTGGAGGGAAGTTCAGGGTCTCTCAGTTGGGGTCACAAGGCTGAGTGTCACTCAGCCACACACAGAGGGAAGCCTCGCCCCTGGCAGCTGTATCCTGGCTTTACAGAGGATACTCATCTGGTCATACTCACCTGGTCAGAGAGCAAAGGCGTGGGTGTCCTATGTTCCTCAGAGCCTGGGAGACCTTCAGGTCCAACCCCGCAGAGCTCTCTGTATGACCCTTTTGGAATTCCTGCCCCTCCGTAGAAAGGAGACTAGGCCTTGGTACATATACACGCTGCCCACCATTGCACATCAACCTCGTCCCAAAGACCAGGAGTCCAACCTAATCTTGTAGTTTTCTGGTGTGATGGTTAATTTTATGTTTAATTTGACTGGGCCAAGGGATACTCAGATAGCTGACAAAACATTATTTCTGGGTGTGTGTGGCATGTGTTTCTGGAGAAGGTTAGCGTTTGAACTGGTAGGCAGAGTAGGAAGGAACTCCCTCTCCTCCACCACCAGACATCATGCAATCCTTTGAGGGCTCAGAACAAAAAGACAGAAGAAGGTTAATTATCTCTTTCTGCTTGAGCTGGGACATCCATATTCCCCTGCCCTTGGACATCGGAGCTCCTGGTTTAGGGGACCTTCAGATTCAAACCAGGACTTGCACTGTTGGCTTCTAAATGTTCATGTGTAGAAAGGAACTCTATGCCACTGGCTGTCCTGGGCCTCCATCTTGCACAAGATGGTGGGACTTCTCAGCCTCTAATCTTCATAACAAGTGTCTTTGTATACATCTCTATATATTCTATTGGTTTTGTTTCCCTGGAGAATCCTGACTGATTCAGCTGGACGTGACCCTGACTTTTTTCTTCTCAGTGGAAAATTAGAAGATGATGCTTTTGTGAGAGTTCAAATCCTGTGTGTATTAGAATATGTGGAAGGCGCTGACTTTGGCAGTGCTGCAGCAGTTGTCCCACCTCTATTCTCAGTTCAGAGATGGAGAGATGGTGTGGGGCCAGGTCTATACTGCACCTGGATCCCTATATTTTCCAGTAAATAAAAGCACATGGAGTTATTAATTAGCACTTATGAGTTCATTAGCATTCATAAGTAATGTCAACACAAGATGAGGAACGATGCTAGATTGTTTGGAAAGGGGACATGAAGGAGAAAACTTCTCCCTCTGCTTGGATTTCTACAAATGTTACTTCCCCACAATCGACCCTCACCTAGGAGTCAGCAGAAATAAACAGAAACTACACAGGGCAAGACAGTAAATTCCCTGCATATGAGAGTGGCCTCTCCAGAGTTTCTGGTTCCCATTACTAATCTACTTCATATTGAATGGATTTGAGACTCGGTTTAAAGAAAACATACAGTAGCAATACAACCATCCAGGGTGGCCATATGGGATTCTTTTTCATAAAATTTTCAAGTTGAAAGGAAACTCAGATATCATTGCATCATCCTACCCTCTCTGCTCCCTCCACCCCTGCCCTGGCCCATTCTCCATGCTTCAGGTAAGGAAACCCAGATCTTAAAGTTAGTAACAGCACTGGGTCTAGAAACTTTGCATCTCTACCTCCTTTTCTATAACTCAAAAATGGATGACAAATAAGGTTTGGGGGTAGAAAGTCCATGTGGCTCCAATGCTGTCACGTTGTTTAAACAGTCACTCACTCTCTCCACCAGGAAGGCATGCTTCTTCTATTCTCTCTTCTATCTTTTGGGAACTAAACATCTCTCACTTTTCTCAGTCAATCTTTCAGCCCCATTCCACAAGAATCAATGGCAACTGATGTCTGTACATCAGTCTCTTTTTGGTGGAGAAACCAAGTGAGCCGCTGTGGGCATCACAGGGCCTCTAATGGTTGGAAATTGTACTGGGCTTAAAGTATCCAACTTACTAGGGCAAAAAGGAGCTTGGTGGTGGGAGAGAGGAAGGAAAGCAGCAATTGAGACAGAGACACAATTAGAAAACTATTATAGAAATGCCTAGAATTTTCAGTTCTTTCATCCATTTGAAAATCTGACCATTTTTATGCGTATCTACAACATTTGAATTAAATTTAACAATGGCTTTCATAGGTTTAAAAAACCCACAATTTTAAAAGATTTTCCCAGCCACCTGTGATCCCAGCATTCTGGGAGGCCGAGGCAAATGGATTGCTTGAGCTCAGGAGTTCAAGACCAACCTGAGCAAGAGTGAGACCCTGTCTCTATTAAAAATAGAAAAACTAGCCTGGCATTGTGGTGGGAACCTGCCATCCCAGCTACTTGGGAGGTCGAGGCAAGAGGATCACTTGAGCCTAAGAATTTGAGACTGCTATGAGTTGATCCAAGGGCATTCTATCCAGGGTGACAGACTGAGACTCTGTCTCAAAATAATAATAATAATAATAATAATAATAAAAGATTTTCCCTATATTCAATGTGTACCAGGCATTTTGTCCACAAAAAGCTACTCATGAAAGGATGGCTTCACCATTTGGGTTGTAGCAGTGATTGCTGACTTTCAGAGTCTTTGCTGTATTAAATTTGATCTAATCTCTAAAGGGTAAGCTGGATCATTGCTTGCAAGGCAGAGCATCTCTCCAGGCCTCTGTGTACAGTGTGCAGGTTGGCACCTTGCGCTCTGTGGGAACAACGCCGGCACTGTGTCTATGTGGACTAGATGGGAAAGGAGGGAAGACCAAGTGCTAACACAGCAGACAAACGGGTTGGTTTCAGGAGAGTTTTATGATCCCTAATTTGGAACAGCTGACCCATGCCGGACATCCTGCTGACATTATAAGTTTTCAATAATAGCACAAACCAACAAGCACAGTTTCTGTCCCAGTAGACTGGCTGTAGTTCTCAAACCCATCGTCAATTACTCCAATTCACCACTATGTGCTCTGTGTGGTTGTCAGTGAAGAAAACAACCGACAAGCCAAGGTGGCCTCTACCTCGTATTTTAGTTTATCTTCATAGAACATTGGATTCCACCTGAGATTCAGGGTCAACTTTTAGCTCATTTAGGAGCTTGTTGACAAAAATAGTTCATGCATCTCCTTGTCTCCTAATACCTGAGGGTCTTTTCTGACTTTTTTTCCTTCTTTGTCCCCCAGTTCATCACTAGAGAATATATTGCCTGATCATTAGAGATCCTTGATTCTTTAAGCTTTCTTGGAATGCTGAAATCTCAGGGTGTGTGGCTAGAAGTGTGTGGTGGCCTTGGGTTGATTCTGCGTCTTCAGAATTCAAATGACTCAGCAAAGTAGCCCATGCCAAGAGGGCCTTTCTAAGCACTACCAATGTGCAGAAGATTCTAGATGGCTCTCCTTAAAATCTGCTGCTCTCCAGCAGCTCTGGGCCCATAATCAATCACCAACTTCCCCTCTGTGCCTTTGGGCACTGCTGTTTTAAATAATATGGAGGGGAGGGTTGGCAAGTCTCTACAGTACAAAAAAGCTGAAAAGGCCTTGGCAAGCGTGATGCTGAAGACCCTACCAAGAGGCAGTGACCTCAAGAACGTCTTTCAGCAGCCAGGTTTGCTTGGTATCTGCCAGACCGATATTTGCTATTAGTGTGAATGTGTCACCCTCATATGCATCAGATAAGGCTTTTTTAAGATGCCATATACAGCAACTAAATGACACTCAAGAAGCCACGTTTCAGGGAACTAAGAGAGGGGACTGCAAGCAGGAGACTAAAAAAAAAAGACTGAAGTACCCTTGAGACCACATTCTCCACTGAAAACCTGTCAATGGCTCCACATCATCTTCAGGATAAAGTGTACATATGCTCCTTAGCATGGAATAGAAGAGCCCTCATTATCCAACCCCTTCATCATCTCTGACCTTGTCCGCAGGCTACAGCAACACCCAGCTGTGCTCTTTGTTAACCCACACCTTTGCTCTGCCTGTAATAGCCTTCCCCCACACCTGATCTCTTTGCTCTTATTCTGCAAGGCTAGGCTCAGGCATCAACTCCTCCTGGAAACTTCCCTTTACCATCCTTCCTCTCAGACCATGTTAAGGCATCATCCCTCCATGCTCATTTCTGCACCGTATTTACACTTGTGTTTTTACTAGTTGGCTAATTAACTTTTTTCTCCACTTGACTGTGAGTTTTTTAAGGGCAGGAGGTATGTCTTATTTCTTTTAGTTATTTTCATATTTTTTGTACCAAGAATAAAGCCTGATGCCCAGTAGATGCTTAAAAAATGTTCAGTGGGCCAGGCGCAGTGGCTCACGCCTGTAATCCTAGCACTCTGGAAGGCCAAGGCTGCTGGATAGCTTGAGTTCACAAGTTCGCAGTCTGAGCAAAAAAGAGAGACCCCATCTCTACTAAAAATAGAAAAACTGACGCAAGAGGATTGCTTGAACCCAAGAGTTGGAGGTTGCCATGAGCCACAGCACTCTATCCAGGGTGACAGCTTGATACTCTGTCTCAAAAAAAAAAAAAAAAAAAAAAAAAAAAAAAAATTCAGTGAAATGAATAGTAGTCTTCAAAGAATGTGAAAAAGTTATGGAAACATGATAGGCCGATCCAATGGCCAGCCTGGTATATCAGAAATGGAAGCACTAATTCTGAACAAACTGTCAGTAATTTGGAAAGTATAAAAATTGAGCCACTCAGGGTCAAAATACCTTTCCCTACCAGCCTCAGCCCTGTAGACTCAGACCCTGCCACTGTAGCCGGGGCAAACTTCATCTATCACTGGTCTCACTATTGCCAAAGATATCATCCTCTCTCTCTTCCAGTGACCGGTGTACATCCCCGTCGCTCTCAGCTGCCTTCTCTTCTGGGCTGGGTGGCCATCCTGGCAGTGACGCAGATTCTCAGCCTTGAGGAGTCTGAGCCTCTCTTCTCAGGCCACAGCTGTTGTATTTGTCTATTTACCATCAAACCTGGGCAAGAGAATATCTAAAGACATCCTACTGTTCACCTGGCAGTAAACACAAGTCTCCCTGCCCCTGTTGTATAAGAGAAGCCCCATCTCTTCTTGGTCTGGATAAAATACTGCTCCCATGATGGTGGTCACTGGGCACATGGAGCCTGCCGTGCCCACCAGCAGCTATAGCTTGGAGTTCAGTGGGACTCTGCTATGTCCCCTGGTGGAGGCTTTCTTCCTTTGGGAGCCAAGACCTCTACGCCTACGGAACCCAGAATTTTGGGAAAGGGAAGTACAAATCTCCAGAGGGGCATCGGGCATGATGATGAGCTGATCCCCAACTACTTGCATTCCTTGGTTCCTGAACCGATGTGCTCGGCCTGTTGGGGAACAGGTCCACATAATGGTCATTGATTTGTGTGTCCTGGAGACTAGTGCCTGGTCCTCAGACACCGTCCCTAAGCTGGTCCCACCACTGTGCCTGCAGCAGGCCATGCCTACACCCAGCAAACCAGATTCCTCTAGGGGTGCCATGTGAGATTGGAGCCACAGGACCCCCATGGCCATGTGTCCACTGGTGCACCCCCCTTGCAGTGGAGTTGGTCCTTTGGTGTGATGTGGTGTGATGTGGGATCCCTATCAGGGCTAAGGAACCTTCTGATTTCAAGATTTTTTTTTTTTTAGACCATCAACGATGTCAACAAAGGCTTCAACTTTCTCTGCTGTAGCCCTTTTAATCAAAGGTTTTGTTATTTAAAAAAAAAAAAAAATGGATTCAGTCAAAAAGCCACACTCAAGAATCAAGAAGGCCACAAGTTTCCTTAAGACCACAGGTTCCCCACCCCACCCCCAGCCCAGGCCCCTGCAAGGCTCAGCAGGCAAGAAAGACCCAAAATATTATTTTCTTCAAGTTAAAATGGATTGGCACTCCTAGCCAAGTAGCTAACTTGCCACCAAGTGGCTTCTTAGTGACCTCAAAACAAAATGTCATACTGGGAATTGTTCTCTGTTGCTGACAAGTCAGACATTCAGTAGCAGCAACAGCTATGCTATTTTGGTGAGTAGGAGCCATGCTGTAGCCCCCTGCTCAGCCTCCAGCCCTGCCACCATGGTGCACCACTTACACACCCACCAGGCCAGCGCTGGCGTGATCTGTTGCCAAGGCTCACTAAATCGCTCTCTCTTCCTGGCTGTCCATGACAATTTTGTGTTGAGTGCTCTCTGGGGGTGCTAACTGGGGATACAAGGTCTTCACACTTCATGCCTGCTCTCATGGCAGTGCTCTTCCCCGAACCTCCTTGTCACCTTCCTTTCAGACTCCTGGCCTTTTGATCAAGCCATTTTCCATTGCCCAAGGGTGTGTACATATTCTCTTTCCACACAAAGTGGATGAGCAGGTGAACCACTTAAAGCTAAGTCCATTGGGATGGTTTCTACTTATTGGTAACTTCAAGGTCACCCTGAGTAAGACCAGAGCACAGTGACAGTCTCTTTTCAGCAGGTAAAAAAGCTATGGAAACATGTACACATACATACCGGGCCAACCTACTCACACTCATGAAACAAGTTCAACTTTATATGCTCATCAACTGGCCATAAGAGACCTCATGTGGCCACAGGTGTGCACTGAGGCAAAGGCAGTGGACATGGACAACAGAGGATGACAACCTGAGGGTCTGGATAACCCCATAATGTAGCTTACTTGTGACCTCTGGTCCTGCTTATGCCTGGTCCTGAAGGATCCCTTTCCCTCTTACAATGATTATTTCTGTTCTCACCCACCTGACTTTATGACTCATTGGGTCTAAGAGAATGGGCATGTTGGGCAATTCTGGCCTCATAATCACATGACAACTAATGGGCTGAGTGTCAAAGCATGCCAGGAGCTGCTTTTCAAAACATGGGCAACATACCCTCTGAGCCCTCCCATGAACCACAGTCATTTGGTGGGTTTTCCTACTTGTATAAATAACACTTCCATTCTGTCATGCCCATTTCTCTGAGCAGGATCCCAGGACCCTTGCCAGAAGCCAAATGCTGTATTCCAGGAGTGTACTCCCTTAGCAGTAAATTTTCCCATAGGTATGTGGGTCATTACAAAAGTTTTGAGATACACAAAACTCAAGAAACATAAACTCCCTGAGATCAGAAACAAATGAAGCTCTACCGGCGAGTTGGTTAGGCTGAGCAAGTTGAAACGTGCACAGGTGAATAAGAAAGGATGTTGTCAATTGTGTTTCTTGGTAGTGAAATAATGGACCATAACACAGTCTGTCTCAAAACTTTCGTAGTAACCTATGTGTACCTTTTTACTCCACCTACCTTGATCTGGTGCTTTCAGAACCAGTCCTCTAAGTAATGTCCCATATCCTGCTGGCACCTGTTGGCTAGATCCTGGAGTTCCTGTAAGGCAGTGATTTTCAACTGGTGTGCCATGAGAGGATCTTAGATGCGCTATGAAATTTTTTAAAGATTAATTAAATTATTTTCAAAAGAAGTTCAAAGCACAGTAAGTATATTTTTTAATCTTTTTTTTTTTTATCCAAATATTTTAAGCATACCCTGAAAGCTTAACTATAGGTTCAAGTGTGCTATAAGAAAAAGTAAAGTTGAAAAACACTGCTCTAAGGTATGGTATCTTTCCTTCCCCAGCATTTCCCCATCCAGACATTGTTGCAATTTAATCCTATTTATCAGTCTGGCTTCTAAGAGATGGAACATAGGGGGCGGATCTTGAAATGGGGAGGACACAGTTGTTGAGTAAGTCAGAGGCCTCTGCATCTTCTTCAAATGCTAGCCTTTAACAGAGAGGAAAGGCCACTTCTGCCGGCCCAGAGAGTTGAGGGGAATCTGGAGACTCAAAATGTTCAACTCAACAATCCACTATTTAGGGTCTTGTTCTTTCCTAATCAGAACCCAGCCTGGCATGGCATCTGCCTTGGAACCCTGCCTACATTATGGTTAAGCCCTGTCCCTGATATCAACTTTTTCTGCCTTCTAACTACAGGAAATGGGGCTTACTTGATATCCAATCAGTGATGCCTTTTAGTTTTCACATTAATTTCTGATTAATTTCCCTTTGCTCAAAGCATTACTTGCCTTCAGAATAGTCACCAAGCATCACTGTTCTTATCGTTACTATTTCCCCTGACACCAGCATACTATTCCAATTCACGACAGCCACCTTGTGCCAGCATCTGTCTCTGCTCTACCTACAACCAAAGAGAGGTCCTCATTACCTGTGGCTGGTAGGTGATCCAGGTCAAAAATCCCACCTAGCATATCCTTCCAGGGACCATTCCTGATACCAACTACTATTAAGGTTGGGTTCCCCGAGAAGCAGACTTTGAATCAAAGATTTAGATATGGGAAGTTTATTAGTGCCTGTTCTTGGGATTCACCATTTGCAGAAGGTAAACCAAAGGGAAAGAAATAGGACTGGGCCCAAGGAGAAGTTGGATTCTGATGTAATATAGTTATAACAAATGCCTTAGCCAACCTCACAGAGAGCTCTGAAGCTGGTTTACACTTCAGAGTTTCTGAAGTTGGAATAAAGTGAACAGACTTTTGTATCCCTCCAACAACCAGTCTTTGGCTATAAGCTATCCCAGCAAAGAGGTGTGAGATTGAGTGAATAAGGCTCACTATGGCAGAAGGCAATTAGCAAAGAGGGCTGACATCGGAGGAGGAGTAAGTCCTCGGATCCCAAAGGGGGACTTGGGTAGTACCAAACTGTGACTGCTACAGAACCCAGCTCTAGACCCTTTTCACTTTATGACTTTGGGTAAGTCCCTCACACTCTCTGGGCCTTACTTTCCTGATCTGTAAAAGGAAAATGACAGAAATGCCTAGCTCATTGGGTTGCCATGGAGATTGAATGAAATAATGATGCAATGCACCTTACTGCTTATTACACCTGGTATGTAATAAGCATTGTGGCCTCTTTTAGCTATATGAAGCTTAGGGTTCTTTGAGAAGCTAATACTAAATTATACTTGGCATTAGGAGCTTAGCAGAGGTAAAGATGGAGGAAGCAAAGAAGAAGGATCATTCCAAAGAAGAGACGGCCACCGGATACATGGAGTTTAGAAAGGTGTAACAGGAGACAGCTTCCAGGTGAGGCATCAAAAAGAGCAAAGGCCCAATAAACAAACATGGGCTTTGCAGGGCAACAAAGAAGTCAGCCTTGCCACAGCAGTGTTCCTGGCCCACATGCAGACAGGCAGAGGGGTGGTCACGGGAAGCAGAAACAGCAGCTCTGGACGCGCCACACTTGACGAGCCGCACTTCAGTCAAATTCAGATGGGACTCAAGGGACATCCCTGATGGATGAAATATCTTGGGAGGAGAAGGAAAGGGAGGAAGGCCGAGGAAGACAGGGAGAGCAAGGAGGAGGAGAGAGAAGGCTGAAAACAAATTGTGGATGAAAACCCAATCCAGACAGTAGAACAGAAAAATCAGAAATGAAGAAGGCCGGGCATGGTGGCTCACACCTGTAATCCCAGCACTTTGGGAGGCTGAGGTGGGTGGATCGCCTGAGCTCACGAGTTTGAGACCAGCCTGAGCTAGCACGAGACCCCATCTGTAAAAATAGCTGGGAGTTGTGGCGGGCACCTGTAGTCCCAGCTACTTAGGAGGCTGAGGCAAGAGAATCACTTGAGCCCAAGAGTTTGAGCTACAAAGCCATGGTACTCTACTGAAGGAGACAAAGTGAGACTCAGTCTCCAAAAAAAAAAAAAAAAAGAAAGAAATAGAAAGAAAGAAATGAAGAAGGAACGTAGAGCAAATAGAGCTTTAAGAAATGATTGTCTTTTAATTTCAGAAGTTCCGATTCAAAGAGTTAGACAGTTCAGCTGTGTTACTTCCTTGGGAAACAATACAAATATACTTATTAAGAAGCCACTGTTTTGCTCTATTGCAAATAGTTCTGAATTAATGTCCCTTCCCAAAATGCCTACGTTTCCAACAGGTGCAGTATTATGCCATCTGCCCATCAAAAGAATCTAAATGTCACTTAACTTCATTAGAAAATATAATTGACTGCTTAGGACCCTAGTTTATGACAATGATATTTAATAATCTGTACTTATAGCATGTAGGGGCATGAAATACGTTATAAAAGTTAACTCTCTAATTCACATACCAATGCTTCAGGAAAAAAAAAAAAAGAAACATGACACTCCCTTTTTAACAGATCCATTCATTCAACAAACATGTATTGGGTTCCTACATGCTAAGCATTGTAATGATGCGGCAATTTGGCTACATGGAGTTTGATTCATACTGTTGGGTTCCTGCCTACTCCCCAAAGCTACAAGGAGAGCCTCCCAAGAGCAGGAAACATGACTTTCCTCCCTTAAGTCTTAGGACACAGCACTACATCTAGAAGAGTTACTTGAAGATTTTTTTTTTTTTAATTAAATACGCAGAACTTGTTACAAGTCTATGCTGCTGTTACTAAAAATATAAACCCAGAAACTCTTAACTTCTGAGCCATTGCTGGCCACGGACCTTGCTTCCTGTGGAACCCCTAATTTAGCCTTGTCTACTCTTTGAGACGCTCAAACATTTACTCATCCTCGGAACACTGCGGTTTCTACAGCCCCCCCTGTTACTAGGGACAGGCTGAGGCTGAGACCGGGCCCCACACTAAGAACTGCTCTTTCCTTAAAGATGTTTGGCGTCTATGAAGACCTTTATGTTGGGAGGAAAAATAGAAATCACTCCAAGTGAATATCCTCTTGATAGTCTACACTGGGTGTGGGAAATTTCCATCTGGCAGTTCTGAGTCCTGACTGCTATCAAACAGCCAGCACAAAAGGGAAATGAATGGCTTCTCTCCGACTCAGGGTCTCCCTGTGTGGGTGAGACCTCACTCCCCAGAGATGATATGCAGGTGTCTGTTATGTCTTGTAATTTAACCCACTTATGCACAGAGAGGGTCCAGAAGAAACCCTTCGTGCGACACATAGCAATGTTGTGGTAAACTGGGGAAAGAGATCGTCTCTTGGGTGTGCCTGAATCTTTCACTTGCTCCCCACCGCCACCACCCTGTGGACGTCATTAAAAAGCTGGATGCTAGTAACTTGAAAGTATCCTTTGCTCTTAAAACTAAAGCCGCAGTGGCACCTGCCCTCATCGGGAAAGCAGAAACTCCCCAAGGCTGGGGACTAAAGTGGCACCAAAAGGCCCACTTAGGTACAGCCCTTAGGTTACAGCAGACGGTCCATTTTCACAAATGCCACAATGGAGACCCCAGATCCTCACTAGGCCAGAGTACATCCTAAATTAGCTGCTGGCCGTTTAAATTATACTTTCCTTTTACCTTGTGCTCCCTAACACAGCTCAGCAAACGACTGTATGAACTACTGCTCTCTAAAGAGCTTCAAACGAATTACATGTAAACCGTGTCTCTGAAAGGGCCACAGAAGTTAAAAGAAGAGGATTTGGCTTCCCTCATTCTTTGAAAAATATATCCTGTATCCCTTGGCTGATTTTACAGGGTTGGGATGGGGGGGGGGGAACCTCAGAGTTTCTTTCTGCTGCTCTTCCCGGGAGGAGGGTGGCAGAGTTCGTCTATGGCTGAGCCCACAGTTGTACATGAAAGTTAATATTTCCAGGGCCCTTCGTGGGATACCTTTCCCAGAATTCATGTTCTCCATGGGAATCTGAAATAGCGCGTGAGAGTTACCCTAAGTAGATTTAAATAATTAAATTCAAAAATTCTCAAACCACTTGCTGTTTCAAATTTATTTCTTTAATAACAACTCAGACTCAGCAACAGACTGGATTAAGGTTTCATTTATTGGAAATTTAAGGTATATCCAGCTCTGGGTGTTGTTTTTAAGTATTTAAGGGGAAATTTGTGCTTGGTGAAAATGAAGAGACTGCAGCATTATAAATTCATTTCCTCTATTAGAAGCAGGGCCGCGCCTGCACGCTGCAGCTGTTCCGGGAGGCAGTCCCGACAGGCCCAAGGGCCAGCCACGAGCAGACGACCCTTTGTTTCCCCACTAGGGGAGATTTGGCCAGCCCCACACCCTCAGCAAAAACTATTTCCTCAGTGGCGCCAGGCAGTTGGGCAGGATCATCTGGGGTGGTTTTCATGTGGCCAAGTAAAGCATCCTTTGGGATTCCAAGGCAACTTTTAAGGATCCATTTCCATCCTTGACCTCAAACCATACCTTGGAACAGGCCCCAAAGCTGGGGGGCCACTGTGGCCTGAGCCGAGTTCACTGACCTCTGAAGTAACCCGCCTTGGATACATTCTGCAGAGCAGAGAGAGCCCCGGAAAACAGGTGTTCCGTGGCAGGTAACAGCCCCACGGTACTTACTATTCACGCTAACAATTTTACAAACAAGTGAGTTTCTTATACATTCATCACCACCCCCAGGCATTCATATTCTTTTTAAGTACAGAAACCTTAATTAGATTTTGACCACAGACCCGGATTTGACCTACCCTGACAGGGTTTCCATTAGTGTAATCTGTTGGGGAATTCGCTGTTTTAACATCTGTGTGCCTGAGGCCTATCTCACATTTACTGCAAAACTCTGAAAAGCCTCCCTTGTATGGCTATATGTTTCCTCATGCTCCCAATTTCACAGAAGTCATTTCAGCACCAAACGGTAATTAGCAAAGGGATGGGCCTCAGCTGACATGAATGCAATTTATTGTTTTCCAGGAGGCCCTAAACCAAGCAAACAAAGAACACAGTCTAGCTGTCTGGCATTTTATTAACTTGTATTGTGCGGTGCACCTTACTGAAGGGAGATCTTCAAGAGAAATTCAGCAGTTTGTGTGTGGCAACATGCAGACTTTAGAAGAATATTAATTTCAGTTCAATTAGGCAAGTTTTGTGGTACCTCAGCCTGTAATATAGGACAGCCACTTTTATAATTATCTTCCATATTAACTTTATCATCACCAGACTTTTGCATAAATGCAACCTTTCATCTTTAAAATGCCAACACTTCTTCAATTTTGGCAACCATACAGCACTGCTAATTATTTGCTCATTATGTGTGGTTAACTGATGAATCATTAATAAATGAATGAATGGCTAATATATTTTTATGGTAATTGGAGATATAACTGATTGCAGACTTCCTCAGCTTCTCAAAACGGCACTGAATGAGCAGTGGCTGCCTAATTGTTTACAGATGATATTTATGCCCCCACCCAGCGTTTCCCACAATTGTGGCTTATCACCGGCACAGTCTCATCAGTCCAGGGTGGCAGCTTGCTGAGGACCAATCTGGGCAGAGGGGAGTGGGTGGCAGCATGACCGAGCTTCCTTTATTGTGTTTCTGTCACTTCATTTGTTTCAGCTTAGCTGACACATAACCGCGTACAGGCCTCATGACCATGTGCTAGCAATTCGAAGACTGCTTATAGAGAACATTGGCAGGACCACAGCTGTGCCACTGCGGTGGTTACCCCTGGTCACAAATATACAAATACATGGATCCTGACACACAAATACTCAGGCCATCCAACTGCCACTTGTCTTACTTGGCACACCCAAAGGAGCAGTGGCCGGTGGCTGCCCATGCTGGTGTCTCTGTGGCTGGGGACCTCCTTACAAAGTTTGGTTGGAAGCCCGGAGTTCAATTTGCACCCCTGACAAAAGTCCAGAAAACAAAATCAACCAAAGATCCTTTCATTCCCTTCACTGACTCACCATCCCATGGCTGGTTAATGGGTTTGGAGATTAACTGCTGAATTACAAAACTTGTACTTAACCACGCATGCCGCAAATCAGATGGCACCTCTAAGTTAAAAACCAAGAGTCTGTATTTGTTGACAATTCCTGTGAAAATGAAAGACAGAATACTGGCCGGATAAGGCTTGTTTAGCTTCATACAAATAGACAGAAGAGCAAGTTAAAAATGCAAAGGAGATTACCAATTCTTAATTATAATTATTTAACCAGGTGGGTAGTTTCTCCTAATGAACATTTCCATGAAAACAGAATAACTAATGACAGTCTTAAAGAAGCCTTTGTCTTTCCATGTACTAATGATCGCATTTATAAATATGCAGCAAGGCCCCCGTGTACATTGCTAATGATAAGTAATTAAGCACCAGGCGTGGGAAGCCAGTGAAAAGGGTCATGTTAATGCAAGAGAGGAAATTAAAAATGCAATAAAATAAGTTGCCTAGAAAAGATTAAATAAACTTCTGGGTTCTCCTTCTTCCAAAAGGATAAGGACAGCTTCCCCATTCTCATAGTAAAGCCACATTAGGCCATTCAACAGCTGGCTGGCTCTAAGGACGGAAGTGTATAAGTACCCCTGATCTGCTTGCTTTCTACCCCCAGCCCCATGCTATCCTGGAGGACTGCAGGCCAAGGGTGTGGCTCAAAGTAAAGGACACTCTGGATGACAAGATGTGCCCCAGGGACAAAAGGGATCAGTGGGCCATCAGAAATGGACACCTGCCATTGGTGACTCAGATGGGGTTTTGGTTGCTATTGCTAATGTGTTATATTTATAAAACCATGTTGACTTACCTGGGTTTTTCTCAGCTGCTACATGACGAAAAAGAACACTAGATGGTAGATTTTCTAATAGAGGGGAATTAACTGCTGCCATCTTCCCCCACGCTGTTGGCTTCCCCACCACTATAAGCAGGTGTAGTGAGTGCTTAATAAATGCTGGTCCAACAGGTGAATGAAGGAATGTTCCTCATCTCTAACCCCAAACAGTTTGCCAGAGAGCCCTTGAACATCACTCTGGCCCCAGCAGCCCTACCACCCAAACACGGGCCCACTTGAAAGAGGTGAGGCCTTTCAGTCTCTCATTTGGTTCCCGAGAAAGGCACTGATTCCCTCTTCCACATGGCATCCCCAAAAGGAACAGAAATTTGAGACTTCAAGAAAAAAATTGGCCTTTGCAGAAAAAGTCAAACAGATGCCGGGTTAGGGATTGAATAGGAATCCCAGCATTTCCCTGAAGCATGAAAGACACACAAAATGAGTAAGTGGCCTTCTTGGCAAAAGAAAAGGGACTTATATTTGGATCTCCAAAGCTCTTAAATAAGGGCAATTTTGATTCTTTGAAGTGTCTTAGTGCAGCTCTCAAACCACTGAAGATGTTTTCTTTCAAACATTTCAGACTCGTTCATCTCCAGTCTCTCAAGACCTCGGCATCCCACTATCGTTCCCATGCGGTTAATCCCTCAGTGGGAGGAAAAGCTCATTTTCCGTGGCTGCAGCCGAGGGTTAACAAGAAGCCAACCTGGATCTGAAGAAAATAGCAACCCACGAAAATCTAAACCTTGAGTGGCAATTTGGGGGAGTTTTTCTTTTAAAAAAAATTTTTTTTTCTCTTCTTTTTTTCTTAAACAACTTCTAAGAAACAAGTTATAAGGCAGAAAATCCAGGGCTTGGCTGTTTCTGCCTTATTTTAAGACTCCTTCTGAATTCAAATGAATCATTTCCTCTTACATAAAATCTTCACCAAGGCCACGCTTCTTTTGTTATCTGCGCGTTGTCATCAGCAAGCCTGCTCCACTCTCATAAAGGCAATTTAGTACCTGACATCCGAGCACCGTGTGCGCGGGCCTAGATTTGCTTTACAAGTAAGGGCTGCCAAGGGAACCTCCGGGTGGCTGCGGCCCCGCGCGGGGACATCTACGGTGCATCTCGCGTCGCCTGCCCGGGCAGGCCTCGCGCTCCCGAGCGGGGCGCCCTTCCCGGCTGGGCGGCGGGCGGCGGCCGGGCTGCTCCGCGGGCTTACCCTGACCCCCAGCGGCCGCCCCGGCGCCCCTCGGGCGCGCACAGACTCCCTGGATCACAGCGACCCGAGCGCCAGTCACTTTTAATTGACAATTAAAACAAACTTCAGTTCTCACAAGAACCAACCGAGTGAAATTTCGCAACTACGAATTTCGCAATTCAAATTCCCTTAAAGCAAAACCAACAGTTTCCCTGAGGTTTCACTCCACACCTCTCCATTTGTTGTTTAACTTCCCCCTCAAGTTTCTCTTCCCACACACGATTTTATTTTCGAGTCAGTCATGGAAACAGTTTAATTATGTTTCTGGGGGTCCCCGCAGCCTCCCCGCCCTGGTGCTGAGTCAGCACTTGCGCGCAGCCCCAGGACGAGAACTCGGTGAGCGTGTTTATTAACAGAGCAGCGTGGCGCTCCTGGGGACCAGGGCGCTCCTGGGGACCACCGGCCTGCCTGTTCAAGCTGTTTCATATTGTCAGCCACCAAAATCAAACAACCTGAAATTAAGCCTCCGTGGCCATGAATAGAATAGAGTCAGCAAACGCGCCTGACCCTGGCAAAAGGGTTGCCAGATTTAGCAAGTGAAAAATACAGGGTGCTCGGTTAAGTTTGAATTTTAGAAAAGCCACAGATAAGGTTTCAGTATAAGTATGTCCCAAATATTGCATGGGACATACTGATACTGAAAAAATCGTTGTGGTTTATCTGAAATTCAAATTAAACTCGGGGCCCTCTATTTTATCTGGCAATCCTACCTTGCCGAGAGCAGAGAGGTTCTGTTTTATGGTTTGCAGCTCAGCTTCTTAGAGGTAAGGATTTTTTTTTTTAACTGTAGGAAAATAATCAGAATGTGGATTCCCAGAGCCTCTCCGCAGACTCAGACCTCAGTCCTGCCTTCCTCTCTCCTTCCTCATCTCAGGCAGGACCCTGTCCTGAGGGGTCCCTTTCCCATATTCGACCTTCTCAATCTGCCTGGGGTGTCCTTGCTCACAGATGCTGAAGCAAAAGTCAAAACCAAGGTAGCTATTTGAGGGGGAGTAATTAAAACGCACCTGGGTCTTCAAGGCGTTGAAGTGGCTACATTCTGAACTGCTGTTTGTAGCCACTAAAATGTAAAAAAGATTAAAACAGCAAGTTTTGAATTACTGTTATCTTCCATTAAAAAAAAAAAAAAAAAAAAAAAAAGGGGTGGCCGTGGGAATGTGGTAAATTAATGTTACCAAAAAAACAGAAAACCACCACGGCCAGCGTGTAAGTA
>CAUYPK010113278.1:0-16578 GCA_963574355.1 Loris lydekkerianus
TTATATTATGTGTTTAATATATTATTGTTAAAATTATATGCTTTTGTGTGTTTGTCTGTTTTGGCAGGTCACTGCGTGGTGTGGCTCTCTGACTCTCACAGTTTAAAATTTTGGCTCTTTGTGTCGAACTTGTTCGCCACCCTTGGTATATAGCCTTCACATTGAAGTTCTTGATCTGGTGGTGCCTGTGGCTCAAAGGGGTAGGGTGCTAGCCCCATATACCAGAGGTGATGGGTTCAAACCTAGCCCCTGCCAAAAACTGAAGTTCTTGATCCATCTTGAATGACTTTTTATGTGTAGTGTGAGGTAGAGGTTAAGACGTAATATTTTTTGCTATATAATTACCTACTTGATTCAGAAACATTTATAGAAAAGGCTTTCCTTTTCTCGTGATGGGTTTGAGACCCTTGTCAAAAATTAGTTGAGCTCATACAAATGACACCGTTTCTAGAGTCTGTATTCTTTCTTACTGGTCCGTCTGCCAATCCTAATGCCACTATCACACTCTCTTAATTATAAGAACATTATATGTTATAACCTGTATGGATTTATACTACCACAAGCAATGAATGAGAGTACTGTACACAGCACAATGCCTTTATTACCAAACTTTGAGTTTGTTTTTCAGTCCAATAGGTGGAAAAGTGAAACGATATCTCAGTGTAGTTTAAATTTACATTTCCTATTTTTAGGGTGACATTCAACACTTTCTCTCTTTTTTTTTTTTTTTTTTTTTCTGAGACAGACTCTCTCACTCTGTTGCCCAGGCTAGAAGGCTGTGGTGTCAGCCTCACTCCCAGCAACCTCAAACCCCTGGGTTCAAGGTATCCTTCTAGCTCAGCCTCCCAAGTAGCTGAGACTATAGGTGCCTGCCACAATACCTGGCTTATTTTTCTATTTTTGGTAGAGATGGGACCTGGGGGGGTCTCATTCTTGCTCAGGCTGGTCTCGAACTCCTGAGTTCAATCAGACCTCCCACTTCAGTCTCCCAGAGTGCTAGGAATACAGGTGTAAGCCACTGCACCCAAGCCACTTATTCTCATTTTGCATTTTCTTTCTCGTCACTGTCTGTGGTATAATTATTAATATTCTTTCTCAGTTTGTCATTTTGTCTTCTAGTTTTATAGGCTGTGATTTCTATCCAAGCACAAGTGGAAAAAATTGTTATTTTACATAGTCAAATTTATCATTTTTATAGTTTTTAATTTGGGGTCATTATTGGAAAGGACTTCTGACTACAAATTTATAAAATAATTGTGAGTAAAGGGCACACATAACTTGGACTTAAAATATACAAAAGCAAATTATGTAACCAGAACATGTGCATCTCATGTATTCTCTTAGCACATTTATTATTTCTTTTCTTTCACATTTGACTCTTTAATCCGCTTGTAATCTGTGGCATGAGTGAGGTTTCAATATTCCCTTCCTTCCTCCTGAGTGATACAAAATTGTCCCCAAAGTACACATAATGGTCTATCTTTCCCCCCATTGACTTCAAATGCTATGTTTATCATATACTTAATCTCAATCTGTTCAGGAGTATGTATCTAGACTTCTTAGTCCATTGGTCTGACTAGCCAGGCATCAATACCACACTATTTTAATTATTGAAGCTTTAAAATAGATGTTAGTATCTGAAAGGACTGTTTTTCAGGATTTTCCTGGCTATTTCAGTTTGTTTAATTTTTCTCATACAACTTTCAGAATTGTCTCATCTAGTTGGGAAAAAGTTACCTATATGGAAAATAAGAGGATCTCATTAAATTTATTGAGCTTTAATTACATTATGTAGAGACTGCTGACATTTTTCTAATGATGAACACTATTTTTCTGTCCAAGAACATGATACATCTTTCTGTGTATTCTCAAGTTCGGTATATTGTAATATTTTATTCATGTAGATTTTGTACCTTTCTAACTAAATTTGTTCCTACAGTATTCCATTCTATAGTACCCAATGATGTCCATGTCCTAATCCCAGAACCTGGAATATGTTAGTAGGGAAAAGAAAAGGGAAAGAAAGATTGCTAATTAGCTGACCTTAAAATAAGAAGATTACTTTAGATTGTCTGGAGCCCTTGAATGTGGAAGTGGGAAGAGAATGTGAATGTGTTTCTGTGCCAGATGCAATGTCAGAAAGACTCTGGTGGCCCTTCCTGGCTTTGAAAATAGAAGGAGGTCACAGACAAGGATCTAGACAACTTCTAGAAGCTGGAAAAGGCCAGAAAGGGATTCTCTCCTAGAGTCTCTTTAAAGGATCAGGAACAAGTTACTTTCTTAAGAAAATGCCAAGTAAGTATTCCTCAGGAAAAAAAAAAACTTTCAATCGATCATATCTCAATATCCAATATAAGCCGGTATCATGAGAAGTTTCTAATCAATATAAATCCACAAGCAAACACTGAGCACCCAAAATGTTATAAAATGTGGGCTTTGGTAAACCAAAAGGTAACCAGCCTGTTTTCTAAGAAATTTCTTATTAGCAATCAAACCCTATGTGGAAAGCTAAATCATGAATCTAGCAATTACCTTTAAAAAGAGCCTTATTTAAATTAACAGTGAACATGTTAATCCATGTAACAACGTCCTACCATGAAATGGGAAAATGAGAGGAACAGAAGAAAATTAAATATTGATTTCTGAGTTCACCAATAATTATCAGACATTAGTAGTTTCTGTCTTCTAGAGAAGAAGGATGGACTGCTTGGTATTCAAGCTCAACGACAGGTGAGGTGTCAACAAGCACTTAGTAGACTTGATATACTCACACCTGCTTGATCACAGATGCTGTTAGGACTATGATGACAGTTCCTTTTGAACACAGAATGGGAAGCTCTGCATCCAATGACAAGTAGTAGTTGTGATGGGTAATAACTTTGTAAGAGCCTAAATGCACATTTTTATGGGGCAAGTAACTCTTCTCAGGCCAAGTAAAAAGGAGGCTAATGAGATGTTCCTATGGGATGTGGTATAACCATTAGAAAGCAAAACATCCCACCTGTTGTGACACCACCTAGAGGCTATATAAGCACTTCAAAGAGGAAAAAGCCAAGAGGCTTGGAATTTAGACTCTGGCTGAGGTTGCTCGAGCTCTTCATCCTGGCGACCACAGACCTTGAAACAAACTGAAGCCAGGCACGCACTATGGATGCCAAGGGCGATACAACAACCATTTCTTCTCCAACCCCAGGCCAAAACTGCTCTAGGATTACAAATGTTAGAACCGCCTCTTCTAGAAACAGCTGCCACTCCAAGAGTGGTCTGGGAGCCAAGAGCTGCCAACCACCTGGCCGCCTTCTGAGAACACCCCGGGACCAGGGCCGCCACCCGACCCCTTGCTTCTGCTGCATGCCCACCTGCCTAATAAGCAACCTCAATGCCTGTGCCTCTCTGGATGACTGCAGCTGGTATGGTGAAGGCATCAACAGTCACGAGAAGGAGACCATGCGAATGTTGAATGACCGCCTTGCGAACTACCTGGAAAAGGTGCGGGTGCTGGAAAGAGAGAATGCAGAACTGGAGCGTAAAATCCAGGAAGAAGGCAACAAAGAGCTCCCGGTCCTATGTCCCAATCACCAATCCTACTATGCTACCATCGAGGAGCTCCAGCAGAAGGTAAGAACCACAAGAACCTGTTTAATCAAGTTGTGAGTTGATAGTATTCAAGTTAATTGCTAAACTCTAATATTCTTAGTTCATTTTATGCTGAAAAAAACATTTTTTTTTAATAAGAGAAAGATTTATTTACCATGTTCTCCAGGAGAATCACAGAGTGATTACCCAATAACCCAATGGGATCCAGAAATTTATTTCTCCTCATTTTAGAGGGAAGGTGAGATTAGGATATAGGAAAGTCTATTTAAGAGAAATAAAATATGCTGAAAAGTTTTTTAAGAACAGGAAAATCTCTTGGATGAAACTGTCACCTTGAGGTAACATTCAGACTTTTATAGTTTTTTCCTTTTTCCAAAGATACACACTACCATTACAACTAGTTGCTACTATTCTTTTAATAAAAATAAGAAATCAGGGATCTGAGAAAATGAATTTTGTTTTCAATACGTTCCTAAACAGTTACACTTTCATCCATTTTGCAACTATCACCACCTTTTTCTCTTTTCATGCTAATTTTATCATTCTCAAATTGTTTCTATACCAAACCTAAGGTTCTTGTTCAGACTTATACACAGGGTGGCCGTAAAGTTCATGTGCAATTTAAACCAGTGTACAATTTCAAATTGCCCAAGAACTTTATGGCTACCCTGTGTGTTGTTGCTCCATATCTGGATTTATTCATTCTATTTGTTCAACAAATATTTACTGAGCACCAAGCACAATGTGCCAAATCTTCTAGGCTTGAGGAAAATCTTGGTGAACTTTATAAAGCCTGTGCCCTCCTGGAGTTTACTTTCTAGTAGTGCTCAGTTATGCAAATTTAGGATGGATTATATATCTTAACAGAAAAACATACACAAAAGTTTCTATTTAAGTAAACTTGTTCTCATATTTTAGAAAAATAATAAGAACACTGATTTTCTAAAGATTTCTAAACTTCCTGATCACAGCTATGAAGATCAATAGAAATTGAACTAGCCTTCCCCTATCAATTGAAGCACACACAACCCCCCTTGGTTCTTAAAGAAAGAGATCCTGGTGTTTGTCTCATTTGTGTGTACAATTTCTTAATTCTAGATCTTGTGTACCAAGGCTGAGAATTCCAGACTGGTCTCACAAATCGACAACACCAGACTGGCTGCAGATGACTTGAGAGCCAAGTAAGCCCACCCACCACTGCCCCTGGTGACAGAACTCACCTTTAGTCTGACCGTGAACCTAGACCCTCCCAGTAATGACCTAGATATCCCAATAAGATATACCCATGTCTACTAACCCTCCTGCCTCATACCATGTTGGCACTAGCCCAGAAAAGACCTTCAAATTCAATAGGGGATTGGGACTAATAACCATTCACATGTGTATACAGGTACCTAGAGTTTCTAACATATGAGCCCAAGACCTGCACAATAGTTCAGGAAAATAGGTAGGGCTGATATATTGTTACCCCATTTAAGGTAAGAAAAGTGTGGTCTAATGAGCTTAAGTTACTCATACAACTGGGACAAGGCCGAGCCAAAGATTGAACCCAGGATTTCTGAGACTGAATCCAGATTGAGTGTTTTTCACTTAGACCACATTGCCTCTGGGGACAGAGGAAGGAGGATAAATCCTCTCATCTCAAAATAGCAATGTGGCATGACCCTGGCAAACTAGTTTAGTAGTAAGGATTAAGCTATAATATTTATCAAATGATTTCACCTGTAAAAAGAGTAAAACTCTTAGTAGAAATACACTACATGAGTTGCCCAGAGAAAAAGGCAGGAGGGAGTTCTGTTTGGCTTGGTTTGTACCATCTCTTTTTTAATGTCTTCCTTTTTGTGTCTGGTCTTTAAAGTTATGAAGCAGAGGTGTCCCTACGGCAGCTGGTGGAGGCAGATGCCAACAGCCTGAAGCAGATCCTGAACGCACTGACCCTGGGCAAGGCTGACCTGGAGGTGCAAGCCCAGTCTCTGAAGGAGGAGCTCCTTTGCCTCAAGAACAACCACAAAGAGGTTAGAGAATGACCAAGAGAGTCAGCACAAGCTAAGCCTCTAAACATAGCATCAGTTCCTTTGAGCTGTACTTGGCAGAGGGCATCTCCACCGCATACTAGTGGAGTTTGGGCCCTACTGCTACTACATCTGGTTTAAAGTTCTATTTAAACCCCATTAGCTACCACACAATATCTGGACCCACATGGAGTAGGGAAGCCCCCTCCAGCTTTTTCCTGAGAAGAAAGAAACCCAACGTTCCTGTCCTCAGAGGCCCTCCATCTGCATGGACATTCCAGTGGAGACTTCTGCCACCCCCTGTTGGTACAAGTCAACACTGGCACAAGCCCACTTTGGTCTCTCGTTAAAAATCCACCTCTACACTGCTTCACCCATTACCCATCTCTAAAAATGATCTCTGATCTTGCTACTCAATTCCTGTTAATTTTGTACAAATTCAAACACATGGTCTTATCTGAAATGGCCTTAAATCATTTTATGGCATCTCCATAAGCAGGGATTTCTTGATCGTGGGCTATTGTGCAGACACAAATAAGCTAAATTATTAATGTTAGACTTGAAACAAGAACACAAGGGGGTAATCTACCCACCAACTAACTTCATGTTCTTTTGCTCTCCATAGGAAATCAATTCCTTACAGTGCCAGCTTGGGGACAGGCTTCACATCGAAGTGACTGCTGCCTCTTCTGTTGACCTAAACCAGGTTCTTCAAGAAATGAGATGTCGATACGAGTCCATCATGGAGACAAATCGTAAAGATGTGGAACAGTGGTTCAACATGCAGGTGGGGAGAGTAGAAGAGTCCAAAACCACAAGCGATGTTACATTTCCAGGGCCCTTTCATCAAAGTCATGTTTTCTTCCCTTAATACTCATGGTTTGGACTGTGTTTCAGATGGAAGAGCTGAATCAGCAGGTGGTGACCAGCGCTCAGCAGCAGCAAGGCTGCCAGACAGAGCTGGTAGAACTGAGGCGCAGTGTGAATGCTCTGGAGGTTGAACTGCAGGCCCAGCACAGAATGGTACCCAAAAAGCTCACTGAGCCTCGCTCAGCAAAGATGGCAACGGCCCCTGACACCTGTGTGTTGCAGTATCTCCCAAACTGTGTCTCTCAGAACCATAGTTCCTCTGCTTGTTAAAGGATCTATGGCTCTAAAAAGGGACTCTGTGGTCAAATAAGTCTGGAAAATGCTGGATTAAACAAAGGTTAAACAGGGCATCTTCCTGTGAGCCTTATATACTGATATAATCCATGAATCTCCAAAAGGGGGATGAATACGTGATATTCAGCATGCCAAAACTTATTTGACTGTGGACTCCCTTTTTTTAATATAGCATCTAAGGGTGATAATGATTCATTGACTATGCTTAGGGAAACACTAAGAACATCGTATTATATGCAAAGCATTTTTATAAGCTATCATGTTCTATTTATAAAACAATCTTCTGAGGGAAGTGGATGATTATTAACCAGGTTTACAGATGAGGCTCTAAGAGCTAAGGTGTTTTTCCCAAGCTAAATTCGAGATAAGTTTCATCTCACCTGTTGTATAAATTCTAAGGAATTGAGTAACTCTCAGAGTCAGAGCCAGAATTCAGCTGAGAATCCAGTGCAATGAGGCCCCGCCTGCTACCTCATCATACTGCCTCTCTGAAGTAGGAAATTACTTAAATGCTCGGCTAGGAAGGGTATTCGGAAGGGCAACATTAGGAAGACCTTTCCCCAAACCAGTTTTGTCACCAGCTGCTCATGTGACCTTGGACAAATCACTGAATCTCTTAAACTTCACTTTTCTCATCTATTAAAACTTGGATAATCATGCAAATATTGGGTTATTAAAACCTAAAATCCTACCATCACCTGTAGACTTGCAGAATACAAGAACATAAAAGAACTTGACATTGATAAAGTTTCAACTTATATTTTATATATAAAGGAATTGCTTCAGTGAAGGAACTATTTATGGTTAAATTCTGCTAAGATCCTTTTTAAGGTAGGAACACTCATTGAATGAAGTGCCATGGTGACATATTTTTAATGCCTGGGTATGCAATAAATTGAGATACCTATATACTCGAGTATAAGCCGAGTTTTTCTGGCACAAAATTTGTGCCAAAAAACCCGAACTCGGCACAAATTTTGTGCCGGGAAAAAGCTCGGCTTATACTCGAGTATATACGGTATGTTTTATCTCCTAAGTAGGAGAATAGGATGGGAGATTATCAGGTGATCAAGAAAGAAAAAGAGAAGTAAATACTTAAAGGGAGGCCAAAGAGAGGGGATAAAGGAATGGAAACTTCGGCAGAGTTGATAATGTTGCTTTTGGATTTATTTGGTTAGAAGGTAATAAATGGACTTAAAGACCCATTGTGCTGACATGAAGAAAGCTTTGTTTAAAATGATACAAATCCCAAGTGACCTGGGCTTCAAGGAGTCATCATGATAAATCCTACTTTCCTTCTCCATGGTAGAGGGATTCCCAGGAATGTATCCTGGTGGAGATCAAGGCTCACTACACCACCCTGCTGACCCAGATCCAAGGTCTGATTGACAACCTGGAGGCTCAGCTGGCTGGAATCTGGACTGCCCTGGAGCGGCAAAACCATGAATATGAGAGTCTGCTGGATATCAAGTCCCGGCTGGAGTGTGAGATTGCCACATACCGCAGCCTCCTGGAGAGCTGGGACGGCAAGTATGTAAAATGAACACAGCCTGTATGGCAAAGATGCTCCAATGCATCTGTGTATAGTATGTACTGCCACTGGTAAGGGGTGGACAAGTCTTCTTGCCAGTGACAGGAGCTTTGGGTGGACGTGACCACATGCTCTCTCAAGACCCATCATTGTAACCTAGTCCAAAACTGAGGTGTTAGCTGAGCTGTTTTGAAGAGTCCACACACCAAGTTAATTTCTTATAAGTTGGTCAGATTCTTAGAGTTTCTTAAATTACCAAAGAGAAAATAGTTTCCCCACAGATGAACATTCCTGGCAGCCATTAGAGATATTCCCACACTGAAATAAACATCTGAATTTCATGACAATGTCGTGACATTGGACAGAACAATCCTGGCTCCTCTGGAGGAGCACTGTGCTCAGGTGGAAACCCTAACCCTGTCTAATCCTAGTCCTTGATGAAATAGGTAGCATACACATGTGTGTGTTTCAGCATCTGTTTTTAAATACAATTTGTAACTTTTTTAAATGATAATGCTAATTGACCCATAAGGGACTCACCTGGAGTCCAAGCTCTTTCAGGTAACTAACCCAAACTAACACCCCAAACAGAGTTAGTGACAAAGCAAAGGAGACCTACTAGCCCCAAATCATTGGTGAGCTCAGTTCACAACGTTCTCTCAGTTGGCACATTCACGTTACACTAGCACAGTGCTAATCAGTGCCACCATTTGGGAGCTGTGATAACATACAAAAGTGCCTCTGATTATCAAAGATTGTGTTCATGAAAAGAGTCTTCACTGTGAACTGCTCTGATTCCCTGAAAACTATTTACAGACACCCAGCAGGCACTTTGAAGTTTCCTCATGACTTGCTGAGGACTCCTATAGACAGAGGTCAGGCCACCACTAGTAGAGTGACTCACTCCCCAGTGAGAAATATAGCTCATTAATTTCTATTCCTCAGATAATAAGCCTCTCAACTTGTTCCTTATCACTGTAGATCCTGTGAGTTTCGTTCCCATAATACCCATTCTGTAAGTGAAAAACTAAAGTTCAGGAGATCTACCTGACTTACGTAATGTCACTGGTGGGTAAAGGACAGAGATGGGCTGCACCCTCGTCTTTGTCTGCTGCTGTGATATTCTTTCCACAATGCCGGGCATAACCTGCAGTGGAGATTTACAGAATCTAACATTTCTAAATCTAGGACACTGTTTTCCAATGGATCTGATCTGATCCTCCTCCTTCTACTAACTGTAGTATAAAGTGAGTGAATAAGAATTTAGAAGCACTTGATTTGAGTGATTGATAAATGTTGAAAAATTAGCCACTACCATTTTTCTCTATAACCGTTGTTGTCCTCCTTTGATCACAGCTCAAATTCTGTTTTTTATTAGGCTTCTCTGTAACTCGTGTGCCACCAAACATGAGCTTTGCACTTGCACACCCTATAAGGCCAGAGCCATGGAATACGTAGCTCCTGTTGGCACGGCCTCGGCCCCACCCGCTGTACGTGAGCCCTGCAGCATCTGCGGAGCCCTGTCCTGGATACTGGTTAAAATATGCACCACCACCAAGGAGATCCAGGATGGGAAGGTCATTTCTTCTCATGAGCACGTGCAGCCTTACTTCATCACCAGACCTGCCAAAGTCTAACATCTCAAGGTGATGAAAATGACCCACAGTCATGAAAGAGAGGCCAATACATGTTCCTGCCAGAGAGGTTTAAGAACTCCCCAGTCCTGTAAGGTACTTAGTTTCTTACTACTACAGCGGGTTCCCATTCCAGGTAGCATTTCTTTTGTTCCGTTTCTTCCCTAAGTCGCTGCTGCCAACATGATAATAAATTGCATTTCGCTGGAAGGACATTTTGCATTTATCTGGGGGATGGGGACTGATTGGCAAGCCCCCAGCAGGATGGCCTACATTGCTCGACTCTACAGGTGATTGATGGGCAGGTTGTTTACTTACGTTCCTCCTTAGAGCCAGTCTGACAAGTTTGGGATTGTTTTTGGCCATTAGCGCATGAAGGTGAAAAGTTACAAGCTCCCCTTCTAAACTCCTTTGGACACAGGAAGAAGGCTATGTGGGGAGAAAGATCTTTAATATTTAGTTTCCTTGAAGAGAGTCACCAGTCTAGATCCTACTAAACTCTGCTGTCTCAATTATCGGTTGTCTGTACTAACATACTTTACCTTCTCTAAGTTGTTTTCAAAGATGTCTGTGTTCTCCACAACTTTGTGAACCATTAGGCTCAAAATATTGTCTTTCAGAATCAGAGTTGTGGGGGGTGAATGTGGAGCATTTTGAAGAAATAGCATGGGTCCTTTCATTAAATGTGTGCTATTTCTCTTTCTATTCTTCAGGGAATGGGAGTTTGTCCTGATTGTTTTGACAAGGGACATGTAGCTGGAACTCTCAAGACACAACCCCTGCGTCACTTGCTCCCTGTGAAGGGTGACAATGAAAAAATAGCTTAACTTCCTGCTGAGTCTACTCACCAGAAAGAAATGGACTTGTTCACAAATATTACAAAAGAGCAATAGTGAATACTCCTGCCTGCAAGTGTTAGGCAGTCCCGATAGGAGAAGGCACTGTTTACATGCCAGTGATTATCGCAGCTTCTTAAGTCAAATTACAGTGTATGTAAGTCATTTCCTACAAAAATTATTGGACCTTTCTGGGGGTTTTAGTAAAAATTCAAATTTAAACACAGAGTGGAGTCAAAACTCCTGAGGTCCTAAACTTGCCTACTCCCAGCTGTGACCCTGGGATAAAAACATTTAGCCTTCATCAGATTTAACTTCCTTTTTTTGTCAAATAAAGATCATGCCTACTTCACAGGGTTGTTGTGAAGGTCAGATGAAATTGTTTACGAATAGTCTTTAAACACTGAAAAGTACGACACAAACGTTACTCTTATGTAAGCTTCGCTTTTAGCTACAGATTTAGACCTAATTATGTCATTATTATCTCCTTTTAAGATTCTTTCTCCATGAATTTAGGTGTTCAGTCATGATCTTGGAGTTAGGGTTAAGGGAAAAAAAGGATCTCCTGTAATCAAGCCCACAATTCTACTCAATAAAGCATTTCCTGATTCTAGGGGTATGTATCAGACATCAGTCAACGCCTGGTGCCCACATCAAAGACACACGCATTGTTAAATCACAGCTCAGCGATTTACTTCCTTCGGACAAGTGGCAACTTACACTGGGCATGTGGAATGCAGAACTCCCAGAATGATCTCTTTTCTATCAATAATTTCTCATCCAAATGGGCTGAGTACGTCTGGTCAATACTTAACTGCAATGCATCTCAGATTATAGGATGAGGTGTGGAAAGAGTGTGGAACTTGGACTTAGAAAACTTGGGAGAGAGTCTCAACCCAGTGTGTGACCTTGAGTAAAAGGACCTGACAACATAGGCCCCACCTACCATTCAGCTGGAAAGATTAAAAGGGATAATGATGAGGAAAGGATCTTGTAAATTGCAAGGTGCTTTGCAGAAAGGAGTTCTTTTTCCCTAACCTGAAAACCAGACACATGTCATTTCCATCCATGTCCTCTTCCCTCCCATCGGGTTCAATGCTAGGCCTGGGTGGACCTTGATACACACCATCAACACTAAAATGTGCTCTGAGCTTCTGATTCCAACAAAATTGAGGCTTATGAACCTCACTGGACTCAAGCTAACCGTGAGCTGGTACAGAAATGCCATTCTCAATGTACCCCAGAAATAAGATGACTTCCTCCCAAAGTATACTCCATGTCTTCTGTTGTAAAAAGTAAATAAATAAGTTACAGTAAAGAGAGGATTCGCCCATTCAAAGGCTTATAGTTTTAAGTGTCTTCTGCGTGTAAGAGAATGCAAAACCATCTGCTGGCCCTTGAATGCGTGTGAGCAAATCTTTTAAAGGTAATAAGAGAAAAAAAATTAAAAAGAGAGGAAAAAAAGGAAAAAATGGGGCAATAAATAAATGGAATAAGAAGTCTGGATTTTTACTTGGAAGCTAAATAAGTATCTTCTATAGCCACAGGAGGGAGTTCAAGGTTTTATTACCTGCTTTACAACTGACAAGTGATATTTGGCTCAAAAATCTGGATAACTTGGTGACTTTCTGAATTTCTTTTAGATTCTGACTAGTTTAGTAGCTGACCACACTCACAGAGAATCCCTCCTTTACATATCTGTTCGCCTGTTTATAAAATGAGATTATCAACAATAATAATTTAATAAATATCAATTCAGGCCTCACAACACCACCATGAAGTAGTCACAATTAGTAGGCCCACTAAACAGATGCGGAAACTGCTGGACAGAGAAGTTAAATGACTTTGTATGACGTCACATGATAATGAGATTGCATTTTAAGTATTTTGATTTCCTTGGGAAGGTGAAAATAGCACCTGACACGTTGTACCATCAGTATCCAAGAATACAAGTAACCCACAATAGCACAGCTTGCTTCCCAACTCTTCAACACACCCTTCTCCAGTCAGCTCATCACTACTTCCAGTGAGAAACCATCCAACGAGTCTTTGTGCCCTTAGCACAGATTGGTGTCTGGCCAGAAATGCAGAGACTACAAGAATTTTTAAAATTAGAAAGGTATTTTGATGGCAGCAAATAGCCTTTTTTCCATCAGAAATTGAGATTCTGGAGCCCAGAAAGGTAGCTGGTCTATAATCACACGGTCAGTGAGAGAACCCACTGTTCTTTCCTCTGCAGTGGACAGCAGGAGAGTGGTGTCCCATGGAGACAATGCTGGACCACAGCACCATGGCCTTAGGCTTAGTTTTCAGAAGCATCATGCGGCTTCTCTGTGCTCAGACTCTGGGACTCACCATGTACCCCTCAGATTTCAGATCTAAAATCTTTGTTTTCTCCTACAAGCTCTGATGTTACTCACCTGACCTTGTCTAGTTGTCTATATCTGCAAATCGGAAATGACGCCACCCCCTCATGTCTTTTAAAGACAATTAGACGGTATCAATGACATCCTTATGTGCTTTAGAAGCTAATTACTCTGTTGTTATTATTAAGTCCCACAATTTCCATTTATCAAACAATGGAGAAAAATATCTTACTTTAGACAGAAAAGAACCAGTTGCCTGAGTTCATTCATCTTAATTCTGTTTTCATTTAAAGTTTTTATAATAAAAAGCATTTTGAAAGTAAACACCCTCCCTAAATGAGAAAAAGGGAGGAGATTAGAATTTAAAAGAAAAGGAAAGTCTCCCAGAGGAGAGGAGAATAATCCTGTCCATGTTAGGAAGAATTTCTAGGCTGAGGCCATCAGCATTCATGACACAGCCGTGTGAGCCGTCTGGAATGCATTGCTTCAATACTGTAATCAAATATATTTTATAGGAAATGAACCTTTGGCTATTTGGCTGGCTAGAAATACCAGGTCAGTGTGTTCATGCCTGATTCACAAACTTCATAGGAACAACCCACGCACCCAGTTCAAATGGGAACAGCCCTAAATGGTTACACTGCAAAGGTTTATTATAATTGGAATGATTCTTTCAGGTTAAGCATCATATTCAGAAGGTTTATAGGGACAAAGTTTTTAACTCACAGACCACCACTTGCGTGCACTTAAGAAAAACATGTAATATGTCCATGTTTCTAGACAGCCTAAGGGGGTGTCCGAGTACCAAATTTCTGAGGCATTTTCTTTATCTTCCCTCCCTGCTGCTCCCTGGAACAACGTAACAATCAAAGTGGACATGCCAGTGGTTCCTAAAGAAAACAATTCAGGCAATGCATTCTCCTATTTCCTAGAAGGAAAGCATTTTGAGGGCTCTCTTCTCTGTTTCTTCGTCTAAAAAATAGAAACCTGGTCCAGGCACAGTGGCTCACGCCTGTAACTCTAGCACTCTGGGAGAAGGAGGCAGGTGGATTGCTTGAGCTCAGGAGTTCCAGACTAGACTGAGCAAGAGCAAGACCCTGTCTCTAAAAATAACCAGGTGTTGTGGCGGGTGCTTGTAGTCCCAGCTACTGGGAAGGTTGAGGCAAGAGAATCACTTATGCCTAAGAGTTTGAGGTTGCTGTGAGCTATGAAGCCATGGCACTCTACTGATAGAGTCACTCTATCTCAAAAAAAAAAAAAAAAAAAAGAAAGAAAGAAAAGAAAAGAAACCAAAAAAAAAATAAATAAATAAACTCAAGACCACCTTTCTCTTAAGCCAGAAGCAAAATCTCTGATATTATAGCTCCATAAGGAGGCCCAGTGGGCCCAGCAGGTGGTCAAGAGTTACCCTGGAGAAGGTTATACCTACCTAAGGTGTCTGTGGCCCTTCGAGCAACCACTTAACACTACTGACCCAGAAGATCTAGAAAAAGACCACACTTTGAGCTGAATTTCTCCAAATTTGTGCAGCTGGATATAGAGAACTATTATCCCCTCAAACTAAGAGTACAAAGATCTTCTCTCTGCGTTCAGTAAAGTGTGGCAGCTCATTTTCCACTGACCCACCAAGAAAAATACATAACTGCCCTCCTCCTTTGCTGACAGTGTCCAAGAAACATGCCCACCCCACCTCCCAGCATAGCCCTTGTGGTTGCAGAGAGAACTCTCACCGTGGAGGGCAAATAAAGCCACAACCCACTTAAGAGGACTCTGTAAGTGGAGTGAGAAAAGATGAGGATGAAAATTCAGAACAAGTACTTCCTACAAAGGCATTAGGAAAAGCTGGAAGAGAACAATAGCCGTCTCTTTTTAAAAAAACAGAATTACACACTGATTATGAACAGATATGTGAATATAGACCAGCTGGGTCTGATTCCCAGTCCTGCCACCTCCTGCGAGACCTTGAGCAAGTTACTTAACCCATACTTCCTCATCTTTAAAATGGGGCTATTAATAGCATCTATTTCATAGGGTTGAGGTAATGACATTAATTAATGTTACCTAAGCTTTTAGAGCATGCCTGACACCCAGTAACACTGTTAGCAGAGTTGCCTTGTGTCGCTTTGACAACTTGCAAAACCACCACACTAGAACTAATGAATTATTTCACTTGTGCTGACAATGGCATAGTCATGCACAGCCACCCTAATAACTAATGAAGGTACTAGATTACGGATGGAGCCTTCCTTTTATAATAGAAGGCTGAGTCACACGATGCCCCAAAGTAAAAACCACATGCAGGCACAACTCTTCTATTTTCTAGAATGTTGTGGAATTCAGCTGCAAAGACCCCTGTAACATGTCAACCTTCCCATTATCTGCAGCCAGTAGGAAGAAGATGGGAGGGAGAACAGTCTGAAGTCATCCCTGCAACTGGGATCCCTTTTGTGGAGAAAGAGAGCGATAGGGCAGCTCAGGAAGAGCTGATAGTGCTTCTCCCAATACGATATCTCTTGCCTTATCCCTTGTGCTCCCAATGTTTCCTAGAGTCCAATTATGGGGTCAAAAGAGAAAGTAGAAGGGAAGCTCCTGCCAAACTCTCAGAGCTAACAGAGAAGCACCAACACACCAAGAGATTAGACATGTGCAGAAGCCACAGGGTCTCCTGGGGCCAGAAAGTAGAAAGAGCAATGCTGCTTCTGTTCAGTTAAAAACTGACTGCATATCATGCCTCAGACATTGCGCTGAGCGTTTACATGAATTACCTCACTCAATGCTCACAATACCCTACAATACTATAATTAGTCCCACTTTGCTTAAGGAGTGAACCAAGGTTTGAAGAAGTTAAGTAGTTTGCTCAGTGTCACCCAGTTAGTAAATGGTAAAGTCAAAATTTAAACAAACTCATGTCTTTTATTCTCTAAATACCCAATCACTCAAGTGATTGCCCAAGTTTGATGATGTAACACCTGTAGCCTAATCAAAGACATAAAGAGGTAAAGAAATAGTGTCCGTCATGGATGTCTAAAGAAAGTGAGTCCTAAAAACACAAGTGTCCAGCCCAATCGGGGAAGGAGTGACATTGAACATAACCAAGTGAACACATGCAGAGGTGGAGAAGTTCCTCAGGCCTCATGCCTTAAGATTACACATCTGTCTTCTGGTTCCATTTTTGCCAAAAGACTTTTATTGTTATTGTATGACATTTATTATTACAATGTGGTCTCTCTAATTCTCAGATAATCTGATTTACAGTTGGGAACTCTACAGTTACAGAATGGATCCTCTCGCAATGTTAAATTAATACATTTGTGTTCTGACTTAGATTAATCTGGCACTTAAAAGTTAGATTACTCTGAGTCAGCTCCTGAGAATCCCTCTGGTTCTGGTCCATTTACAACCCACAAGCCTAAAACCACCAGTCTTAGAACAGATATA
>CAUYPK010113279.1:0-40078 GCA_963574355.1 Loris lydekkerianus
GCTGGTCTACGGCCTACCACCCTGAATGCACCTGATCTCGTCTGAAAGGGAAGGCTGGTCTACGGCCTACCACCCTGAATGCACCTGATCTCGTCTGAAAGGGAAGGCTGGTCTACGGCCTACCACCCTGAATGTGCCCAATCTCATGTGAAAAGGAAAGCTGCTCGATTGTGCCTCTGGATCCCTGCCCTGGGATGGGGTCTGTCTCTCCACTGGGGGTCTGGTCTACACCCAGCAGAAGAGGGCACTTGGTAAGGAGAAGTGACATTCCCATACACCATGAGTGGAGGGAGGTTTCCAGCTCTGGTTGCACACCACAGTCACCTGGAGATTACAGGTGTTGTCTAGACTCCACCTGGGACCAACCAAATCAATGTCTTTGGGGCAAAGCCCAGGCATCTATATTCTAAAAAGCTTCCCAGATGGTTTTGATGCACAGTGAGAGTAGAGAACTGCTGAGCTGGAGAAGGTTCATCTTCCAGGCCTTGTCTCTATGAGGCTGCCCGTCTTGCATGCAGGATCTGAAGCTCCTGGTTTCTATCAGGAGAAAGACTGCCTGAGTGCCTGGGCTGGAGGTCAGGAGAGAGAAATAGCTGGACCATGAGAGGGCAGAGAAAGGCCCAAATATGCTGCTAAGAGGGGCAGAGGGAGCCAAAGAATGGAGCCTCAGGTGTCAGGCAAGGGGGCCGAGGCACGGAGGGTGGTAGGGAGCTGCTTTGGACTCCCTTGTCACTGTGTGTGTGCTTGACAGTCACAGAAGACTTATTTCTGATAACAGGCCACCCCTCCCATCCTTCCAGATGATGGCAGCATGGTCAGCACAACATCTGAGGGTTCCCTCTCTGGGACTTTAGATCTGACGTGCAGTGCCCTGCTGCATGCAGATTAATACCGTTAGGGCTGAGATTCTGTTTCACTGTGACTGTCCAACTCTGGGACTAAGGGTTAAATGCAGAGACTCAGTATGAGCCACAGGATGCCACTAGAAAGCCATAGGGACCTGGGACACCTCACTGAGACCGGACTTGTAATTTGGGGAAGACAGAATAACATGATCTGGGCGAAGAGCCAGACTTCTGAGGCATTAAGTGACAGCATTAAAAAGAAGAGGTCCACAAAATCAGCATGAAATTATCAGTGGGATGTCTTGTAAAGAATGTAACCTCAAGGGGCATCTAATTTCTTCTTGGGGAGTTCACTTTTGGATTAGTAAACTGTGGTTTGTGTATACCATGGAACGCTATTTGGCCATACAGATGGAGACTTTACATTTTGTACATTTACCTACATGGGTTTGAAGAACATTCTTCTAAGTATCACAAAGAATGGAAAAGCAAGCATCCCCTGTACTCAGCACTAATTTGAAACTGGTAGAAGACTATAGGCCCACACGAGAGAAAAAGACAAATGTAAGAAAGAGGGAGGCAGAAGGGGGGGTCAGGAGAAAGGTGGAGAAGGGACTCAGTGTGCCGCCACCTAGTGGCACAATATGGGTATACGGCACACCTCCTGGGTGAAGGACTCAAGTACAACCCCAGCTTTACCTAACACATCCAAACAAGGTAACCTAATTGTACGTGCCCTTGTATAAGTCTGAAATAAAAAAGGAGAGGAGGTCAGGGAGGAAATGCAGGAACTCCTTCTTGGTCTTTGCCCTGCTCCATCATCTGGGGCCGGACCCTCTGGGATCTTGGCTGCTGATGTGGGACTGGATATTGGGGATCAACCAGCTCCGGGATCACTGGTACTAGCCACCAGTTCTTCTGGAATTTGGAGAAGGGTAGGCGGAATATGCTGCTGAGAATAAGGGGAAAAGTTTTTTTCCTCTTTTTTTAAAAATTTCAAATTAATATGAGGGTACAAATTTTTAGGCTACCTGTTTTCACTTCTAAGGTAAAATCCGAGTTGTAGTTGAGCCCCTCACCCTGGGGGGCGCACTGAGCACCCTCACATTGTGCACATTAGGTGAGTCCCTGCCAATGGCCCTGGCTCCTCCTTCCTCCCCTCTCCCTGAGAGGAAAGATTTGAGTTGTAGTAGAATCTGCACAGAAATGGCATGGGGTGACTGGGCTTGCATGCAGGGAGGAGCTGCTGTTTGGGACACACAAGGAGCCAGCCAGTGTGACCCCACGAGGGAGTTGCTCGTGGACCTGGAGCCAAACAGACTGAGGTGTCCACACCGCGCTGGCTCCCTACCCTGGAGCGGGCACAGGACCATGTGGGAGGAAGCCTTTCTCCCTCCATGGCCGTTTTACCCTGGCCTGTTACATAGGAACTCCAGCCCCTCTGGAAACAGTGGTCACAGTTGCTTCTTTTTCAAATTTTGGATTAATATGAGAGTCTAAACGATTAGGGTACAGTGTCTGCATTTGTCAGGGGAGGTCCCTGTGGTAGATGACAGTCACTTTGGCTCTCCCCTCCAGGCTCTCATTCATTGCCTCTCTCCACCTGTGTTGATGGGCTTGGAAGAGGGGCCAGCCTGGGAGTGCCCTGGGCACCTTTCCTCACTCTCCTGTTGGGGCTGCCCTACTTGCAGGGAGCCTGTGTTCCTTTCTACCTCCCTGTGGCAAAGTCTACCCTTACACAGAAAAACCTACAGTTCTGAGCACGAAGTTCAATTCTGAGTGAAAGTACTAGCCTGTTTCCCTGAAAATAAGACAGTGTCTTATATTAAGTTTTGCTCCCAAAGATGCACTAGTTCTTATTTTCAGGGAACGTCTTATCTTTCCTGTAAGGTCTTATTTTTGGAGGATGTCTTATTTTCGGGTAAACAGGGTAAGAGCTGAGCTGTGGGCAGAGATCCAAGCTCTGCTTGCTAACCAGCCCTCCTGGCAGTAAAGCTGATGGCTCCATCCCTGTGGAGGGGACTGATACTTGTACCAGGCAGCAGAGAGTGGCCCAATTGGGTTGGGGATGAGTAAACCCTAAAGGAAGAGGAGGTGGCATGAGTGAAGTGGTGGAGGTACCCAGTGAAGGGGACTAGCAAACAGAGCCGAAGCACAGGCTGGGAGCTTGAATACAAGGCTGAATTTGAACTTACTGGACAGACATAAGGGAGCCACCAAGGTTTTCTTATGAAAAAAATCAGAAGTCTGAGATTCTAAAAATTTGGCCCTTGGGTATAAAAGAAGAGCAAGGGAGAGTAAGGTGTCATGAGGAACTCCAGGGTCTCAAATTTGGTGGCATGGAGGATGTGGATGGCATTCTGAGAAGCTGGGAGGTAACGAGAGGAGGTTGGTGTGGTGGGAAACAGACAATGACCTTGGTGCGTTAGGACGTGGCAGGAGCCTGAACAAAGGAGGTGGGAGCTTTCCCAGGAGTGAGGGGGCCTGGGACTTCAGAAAGGAGGGCTATAGTTACATGAAAACAAAGGCACCAGGAGAGAGGGTGTGCTGAGAGCTGGCTGGAGATACAGCAACGAGAACACGCCCATGCGGGGCTCAAGGGCAGAATGAGCTGTGAGGGCTGGCAGGTCATGGCTGGGCTGGTTGGAGGGACAGGAAGCCAGAAAGCAGGGGTGTGGTCTTTCCAGATTGAGGATTGGGAGTACTTTGCATGAAGTAAGGTTTCAAGATTCTGACTTGAACTGTGTTGGTCAAAGTGAGAAACTCAGGAGTCAAAGAGGATGAGGACTGAGAATGGCTTTTACAGGTGGCCACTGGGGGCTCCTCCGTGGCTTCAGCCATATTTACAATCTGGTTGGGTGGGAGCCAGTCTGGCCAGTCTGCAGGGGATTGGGGGAGGTAGTGGAGGAGCCAGGGCAGACCCGCCTTTGATGCTGGGAAGGAAAAGGGAGAGTGACATAGAGCTGGCTGGTTTAGGGGAGACGCATATATCTTCCAGTGGGAGGGGGGGAGTGGGGCTGAGGAGGGATGAGCAGCTCATGGTTTCCTTGGTGAACTCTTCAGGGAACAAGATGCTTCTCTTCCTCCTGGGGGGAAAGGCGGATGCAGTGGGCCATAGGGCAGCAGAGGTGGAGACAGCAGCCGCCTTAGCAAGGCTGACCCGGTTGCTGCCTGCCCAGAGATCGTGGGCATGGTGAGGTTCATGGGAGGCAGTTGGGCCTGTTCAAGGCCAGTTTCTCTTTATGTCTATGGTGGTGGCTTATTCTGCATTACTGGGAGGGATTGGGTCCATTCTCTGCTTTCCACATACCCTCAGCCTTGCTACACGCCCCCAAGGAGGTGTAGTCACAGCAGCTCACCTGCTGTTGGTGCAGATACCACGGACAGCTCCCAGAGCGCTCAGAAACCTGGTGGGGCAGGGATGGGGTTGAGAGGGGTGCAGCAGTGCTACGGGTTAGAAGCGCTCCAAGTCCCTCCCACTCACACTGAGACATTCTCATGTCGCCTTCAAAGCCATCCTTATACGACCATGACTCCATTTCCCACTGACTAAGGAGCAAGCTCCTCGGCACAGCCTGTGAGGTCCTTCCTCCTGTTACCCCTGGTTGTCTTTTCAGCTGGCTTTGGATCCCTCATGCCCCCCTTGTCCCTAGTTCTCCAGTCCTGCCAGGCATCTCCTTGTCCTTTGAACATCTCTCTACGCCTATGCAAATTCTAAGTCCAGTGCCTGGCATCACCTTCTCCCTCCTGTCTCACTCCCTGAGACCTGCTGTCCATTATGAAGATCCAGCTCATAGGCACCTCCCAGAGACAGCTTTCCTTGGTAGCCCCCTTTCCCTCGGGGATCCTACCATGACCTTTACTGATAATCTACCTGGTTCCTGGCTTCGTTTTTAAAAATTCATAACAGAGCCTGATTTTTTCTGGGTACTCCCCACTCTCCCACATAGCCAGTAGCTTTAGGGCAAAGGGGACTCCCTATGACTCCCAAGCTTTAGGAGTCTGGTCTAAAATAAATCCAGTCCCCTTGTCAGTGACTGGTTGAGGAACTGGGAATGTAGTCTATATCTGTATCTGAGCTGATAAGACACACGAAAAGAGGTATCTAGGAAGCTTCTGCAAAAGAATCTTATTGCTTCTAAAAGACAACTATGGGAAGAGAAGGATCGACTTCTTTGTGTACTGTCCACTGTCACAACTGGAAGGGACGCCTTGAACCACTGCAGCTGGTCACCAGACAGAGGGGGAGCATAGGGGAGACACAGAAGGGACCTGGGTTTCCATCACATCATCAGGCACATGAATCAGCCCCCTGTGTCCTGTCTCATCCCTGGACTTCCCATTACATTAAATAACATTTTCCTTATTGTTGAAATCAGTCCTGAGTAAGGGTTTTTGTTACTTGCAGCCAAGAGCTTGCTAACGGATACAGTTCCAGGAGTACTTTTGACACTGTTGGTGACATCGTGTCATATTCCAGACTGGGAGACTCTCACGGGCTGTCCTAGTTGAATCTCTGTCCTTGGGTCTCAGTGGGGTGTTGTGGAATGTCAGGTCCGATGTGGCTTGAATGAGTTAATGGTTGAGCTGGGGTCCATTTGGACTTAGTTCTTTGGGTGTTCTGCCTTGAAGTCTGCTTTGACCTCAGTCCCCTCTGTCTTTGAGAAATTTCAGGTCCTTCACTAGCATTTTGTCCCTGCTCATTTCTCGTGTGGTTGGAGTGAAACACAGAAAATCCAGGCTTCAGCGACGTGCTTGATGCCGTTGACAGGCTGGCATCAGAGCTGGGCCATAGGTCAGTACTTTGGGCTTCAGACTGACACCAACCAGGTGCCAGGAACGGGGCTCAGAGTCAGAGACAGACGATATCCTGCCATCTCAGATTCACCCTCCAGGAGGACACATAGCTCTAGGCTCCATACAATCGCCATCAGTGAGAACCGCCTTGCAAACCTGAGGCACATGTACGGCCACATATTTAAATCTGGTTGCCTGAGAGCCCACCTTCCTGATTAGCAACTAGCCTGGGAACTCCCTCCTGAGGCTCCTCCAAGCTCCTAGAATTGTTCATTGATCTTTGGGCCTTACTTGGTCCAAATGCAGGTGGCCTTTGTCCAAATGCCAAGTTCAGAGAGAGCACAGCCTGATGGCCCAGCATGACTGTGACTTGCTGCACTGCTTTGCACAACTCACAAGTTCTAGCCCTCTGACCCTAAGGCCCCTGCCAGACCACAGTGAGGCCCTGGCTCTCCAGCAGTCATGTACCTGACTTACATGTTCAAACATTATTACAGAAAGTACAGACACTGTCCCAGTGCTATCTGGGCCTGGAGGAATTTCTGCACCACACACATGGTTTGCCCAAACCAGCACTCTCCCATGAATTTTTATGTCCTTTTGGACATAAAAAGTGTCACCTGCCTGGATGTCCTCTTTCTTTAGGATAATTCCACTTGAGGGGCCTGGATTTTAGAGCACATTATCCCTGACCTTGAGTCTTAAGAGAACAGAGATTAGACCATTCCTCTCTTCCCTTCCAAAAGGCTTTGGGCTTTTTATGTAAACTGGGTTTTTGCCCCAGCAATCAAAAGGTAAGGCATATTTTGCTAACCCACTTTACAAAAAAAGCAAAAACAAAACAAAAAATCCCTGAAGCACAGGTTTTGTTATATCTTGATCCCTTCGACAATGAACTCTTTCTGGTCTTGTCTTTGCATAAGTTCCTTAACTGACCCAGGGCAGGACAAAGAAGATCAGTTTCACAAGGCAAGAGCCCGTATAGGGCAACTTGAATTAGTGAAGAGAAGTGGGGGATGAGTGCTTTCCAAGGTCCGCGTGTGGAGTATGGGGAGAGCAAAGCAAAGTGAAGCTGTAATAGGAACCCCTCAGCCCCCCAACATTTCATTCTGAAAAACTTTAACCATACAGAAAAGTTGAAAGAATTTTTTAGTGAACACTCAACCCACCACCTAGAACCTACTATTACCATCGTCCTAACTCGATCCGTTCATCTCTCTGTCCATAACTTTACGGTTAATTTTATTCAGGATATAAAATTCACCCACTGTAAGCACACAGTTCAATGATTTTTACTAAGTTTACACTTTATACAAGTATCACCACAGTCCAGCTTTAGAACACTTAATTATGTCCCCCCCTAAAGAGCTCTTTCATGTCCATGTGCTGTCACTTACTACTCTGGTGGCAACCACCGACCTGTCTGCAGCCTTTTCCAGAAATTTCTTGTAAGTGGAATTATGTAATATGTAGTCTGTGTGTCTGGATCTTTTCACTCAACGTGATGTTTTTGAGGCTGACTCTTTGTGCATGGAGGAGGAGTTTGTTTCTTCTTCCTACTGAGTTGGTTCCACTGTGTGGATATACCACGGTTTGTGTACACACTCACCAGTTGATGGGCATTTGGGTTGTTTCCAGTATGGGGCTATTAGGAATCATGTTACTGTGACTCTTCCTGCACAAGCATGTGTGTAGATGTGTGTGTGGTTTTTTTTCCAAGGTTTTCAAGGCCAAATAGGAGCTGTTAAAGCCAGAGAGATGTATTCCTGCAGGACACAAGTGTGCAAAGGCTGAAAAGTTAAATCCCTTAGCATATGCAGGGTGTATCCCAGAGGAGTGGGGGAGAGAGGAGGGAGGGCCTGGACCACACAGCTGGGGATATTGTGCTTGGGGGAGGCAGGTGGGGATTATACCTTGAAGGCTTTAAGGAACCATAGGGGAGCTTTGCAGGTGTCAACACGGCCAGAAGTGCTTTGCAGAAAGATCAATGTGTTGTAGCATAGAGGTGGGCCAGTGAGAAAACTACTGGAATTGGCAGGTGAGAGATACAAAGTTGTAAATCTAGTTGTGGGCGGGGGATGAGGAGGGTGGAGGGTGGATGGATAAATTGAAGCTCAGTGTGTGTATGTGGGCATCATCAGGGAGGGAGGACATGGGTTGTAGAGGGACAGCTGGGGGATTCCTCCTCACCACATGTCGTCTAGGGAGGGGAACAATCCCCAGCTCTCCTCTTGCCAACCTGTGTGTGACTGTCAAGGTTAGCGCCATGGGGGTCAGTGCTGTTTAAATGTTGATTACAGACGGTGGGAGCTGCTCAGATTTCTAATTAAGATTAAAGAATGTACCCAGCTTATGAATGGTTCTGAGGAATGTATAATTTGATTAGCCTGTTTTCTCCGGGCGCTTTAATTTCTGGATTAGCGAATGTGGCCTCTGACTACAGGTGGGGCCGCTTACCCACCACAGGCAAAGTTTAGGGCCTTGAAGGGATTGGGGGTGGGGAGGGCGGCAGTGGGGTAAGGGGGGGAGCGTGAACCTTTGGGAAAGGGGCCAGGCCACAGCGTACTCCTCTTTCTTCTCATCTTTCTCCCCAGTGAGGGAGAAGAATGAAGGATGTCCAGCTTGAGATAAAAGAAGGCCCAAAATATTAACGCTAAAACGAGGGTGCTCCCCTGGATCTCACATTCTTTTGTTGCTGTCCAAAAGTGCTGGACTCCCATCCTCCCATCTCCTCTCCCCCTTTCTCATTTTGAGCCCAGCCTACTGAGCTCTCTTTAGGGAGCACTGCTGGGCATTCACAATACTCCCAGTGTCAGTCATAATCACCATGACAACTGCCTCTTCCCACAGGGCCCTGGGTACCACTGGTGAGGGACAGGCCTGCTGCAAGCTCCGGCTGCCACAGGCAGTCCCATCTCCCCTGTGGGAAGCCCGCTAGGCTCCCAGGCAGTCACCGTCCACCCTCCTCACATCCGTATCCTTCTGCCCCAGGCCACATGATGACTCTTAAGGTCCTCTAGGCACTTTGGCTATCTAGGGTCCCTTCCTCCATTAAAAATTTATTTTTTCTATTGTATGATTATGCCATTAGATAAATAAATTAATATTATACATGAAAACACTTTATTCTCTATAAAAGCTCATATATTTTCTTCTGATTTTAAAATAACTTAAAACATATCCATGGGCCCCTGAAAATGTTATGGGCCCCAGGCCCTAAGCCTCCTGGGACTAGGAGATAAGGAGGCCCTGCATGTTCCCCAAAGCTGCTGCCCAGTGGCACACCTGTCTGCCAACTGGCCTCGCAACATGTGGTGTATCTTTTGGGTCTGAAAATTGCATACTGTGCTTCCCTACAGAAGTTCTCAGAGAAAGCCTGCATAACTCTGCCCTTAGTCTGTCCCTGCAGGAGAGTAGGGGGCTTGCAGAAAAGCCTAGGCCTAGCTTATAGCAACCTTAAACTCCTGGGCTTTGGTGATCCTCCTGCCTTAGCCTCCGGAGTAGCTGGGACTGCAGGAGCCCACCACAACGCTGGGCTAATTTTTCTATTTTTAGTAGAGACAAGGTGTTGCTCTTGCTCAGGCTGGTCTTGGACTCCTGAGCCCAAGTGATCCACCTGCCTTAGCTCCCAGAGTACTAGGATTATAGGCGTGAACCACCACATCAGACTCTTTGCCCCCAGTTCTGAAATGGGAGGCACTTCTATAGAGAGGGCCACCCATTTCCCAGTGTCCAGCCAGGCCTGTGAGATGCCTGTGCCTTACCAGGCCTCACTTGCACTCCTTTCCAGGTGACCTCTGGATCTCTGTGCAGTGCTCAGCTCTGGGGGTTGGGGTGTGTGGCTGGAAGAATGCCCTTCATACAGATGGCCTGAGGCAATGTGTGTGTGTGTGTGTGTGTGTGTGTGTGTGTGTGTGAGAGAGAGAGAGAGAGAGAGAGAGAGAGAGAGAGAGAGAAAGAGAGAGAGAGAGAGAGAGAGAGAGTCCATTTAGAGATGATTCCAGGGACTCTAACCCAGATTGCTGCATCTGAATCTCCAGCGGGGGTGGGGTATCTGCCCTTTCATGAACTCCCCAGGTGATTTCTCGTGCACTTGAACATTTGAGAAGCCTGGTGTAAGGAAGGGCAAGGGATCTTCCTTGCTTCTTCCTTCTCCAGACTTCTGGCGGTTTGCTTCTCCATTTTATCTCTGTTTGGAAGTCAACAGATGTTATTTAATACCATTTTAAGTGTTACTGGGGTGAAGTCCAGCCCCTCCTTTATGGAGTTTATATTCTTTTCTCCCAAAGGGTGCAGATCACCTTTCATACAACCCCTCTAGGCCTCATACTAGCATGCCTTTTCATGCTTCTAAGGAAGATGTCTGTGCACCAGCCCTGTTCCCCATCTCCTGAGACAACAGGCATGCTTGATGACGGACAAATGCTCAGTTCAGGAAAGCAGTGGTGAGCAACAGGGTGTAAGAGTTATGTGTGTAAAGAAACACAACTCTGGCCACTCTAAGAGGGGTGGGCTTGAAGGCATTCTGCAGGGTCTGGGGACAGCACACGCAGGTTCCTGTGCTGTTAACAGGGTGTGACTGAAGAGAGCCCCCCAACATCTCGAAGCCTTGGGGGATCCCTAGGACCTATTCAGATAATGCATCTAAATGCGACTTGGAAGTTGGCAGGGATGTGGTACATCATTATCATCTAGAGTTCTAAGGACCCTGTTTCCCCCAAAATAAGACATCCTCTGCAAATAAGACCTACTTACAGGAAAGATAAGACGTCCCCTGAAAATAAGACCTAGCGCATCTTTTGGAGCAAAACTTAATATAAGACACTGTCTTATGTTCAGGGAAACAGGGTATTACTGTGGTTATTCCAGGGGAGCAGCAAGATTTGTCCACCTGGCACTGGATGGGGAGCTGGACATAGCTTTGGCCCTGCTTCTAGCAGGCTGTGGTCTCCAGACCTGTCACCAGTCTGGGCCATATTTTCATCACTGATAATAAAGGTGGGAGGAGGGACTTGATTATGGTTTCTGTTCTATGACTTCCGGGGCAGAACAAGTTTGAGATCTGCCAGAATTATGGCTTAGTACACCCACAGCCCTCTCTGAGCTTGGGTTTGTGTCCTCACAGTCCCTCAGCTCTGGCCTGGGCCTTACAGGAGACCCAAATGGGGCAACAGGGTCTCTGGTCAGTGGGGGAGGGGGTGAGGTTCTTAGCTCAGTGGTTAGGGCCCAGCCACATGCACTGTGGCTGGTGGGTTGGAACCCTGCCAGGGCTTGCTAAAACAACAATGACAACAGTAACAAAAAAAAATAGCTGGGTGTTGTGGCAGTCACCTGTAGTACCAGCTACTTGGGAGGCTGAGGCAAGAGAATCGCTTAAGCCCAAGAGTTGGAGGTTGCTGTGAGCTGTGACGCCACAACACTCTACTGAAGGCGACAGCTTGAGACTCTGTCTCAGAAAAACAAAATAAAACAACAACAACAACAAAAACAACCAAGAGACTTAGAAAGACACTCTCACTTCTTAGGGCAGTCCAATATGGTTATAAGGAGGCCACCTCACTGGAGTTGGTGGGAGGACGCCTGCACTGTCTCTGAATCTTGGGGTCGCCTCCTCAGTGAGGTGCCAGGGGTGGGATGGATACAGCTGCAGTTAGCAGTGTCTTGCACACGGTTTTTCTCCCTCACCCTGCCTCTACCCTGGAGTCTCAACATTCAGAAGGCCCAGAAAACGCATCTGGAGCCAGGAGGGGTGGGCAGTGCCCGGCCTCCGTGTCAGAGCCTGACAAGGGGACGCTCTGGGCTTCCCGCAGAGTTTGGGAAGCGTGTTGGGACGGGACTAATGATAATTAACACCGGGGCGCGTTTTGTCTTCCAAGTGCTTTACAAACACGACCTAATTAGCCCGCGGGGAGGAGCAGCGCCACGAAACGTCTTTATTATTCATTTCTATACGGTCTGGAGCGCGCAGTCTGGTGCGGTGGGCGCGCGGAAGGAGGGAGGCGCTGGTTGGGGTGCCCTCCCCCCAACCCGGCTAGCGGTGGGGAGGGCCCCGCGGAGTGGCCTGCGGGCCCCAGAGCCCTTCACCTCGCGGTTCGGCCCATTCTGATGCATCTCATTTAATCTTCACAATCTCGAGAGATGGTAGGCTCTGGGACTCAGAGACGTTAAGTGACAGGCTCAAGATCACACAGCCGTTATGAGGGAGGACCTCTAGGCCTTGTCGCTTCCCCCGCGCTTCGCCGGCCCAGCACCGCGCGTCTCGGGGCAACCTGCCCGGCTCCGCGCGTCAAGGCGCCGGGCGCAGGCGGACGACGGAAACTGTTGCCAGCGCAAAGCTCCCCGCTACACCTGAGCGGGGGGACAGATGTGCATCAATATTTATTCGGAACTCCCAGGAAACCTGGATGAAGTGTAATTATCTCAGCTCAATCAGCTCGGATTAGCATAACATCAAGTCACCCATCAGATGGAGGGTTTGATTTCGGGGATCAAAGCGACGCGCTGTAGCCGCTGATTAATCCGGGAGAAGGGAGAGGCGAGAAGAAAGCGGCGCCGGCTCCGCGAGCCACAGCTGCACCGCTTTGATGCACCGATTGTGCCAAGTTAACTTTCCTGGCCAGCCCGGCGCCCGCCGCGCCGCTCCCCAGACCCGCTGCGCCCGCCGGCACCGCGGGCTTCCGTGCCGTTCTCCGGCAGCAAGTCGCCAGCTTAAAAATAAACCGTGACCCTCTGCCCACCTGGAGCTGGGAACGGGGGAGGGTGCTTGTCTGTCCAAGATCTGCAGGGAGGTGGAGGGGCGCTGCGGGGCTCGCCCGGCGTGGGGAGCCGGTACCACACCCTCGGCCTCCTGATGCGTCCTGGGAGGTGGGCGCTGGAGGCTGGTAGGAGCGAAACGCTGGTGAGCCAGTCCGCCCTGGGAAGCCTGTCCTGCCTCACCGGCCCCATCCCTTCCCACCGCACACAGATTTGACTCCGATTTTCCTAACTTGCCCTGCTGTCTTGATTCTGCACCGTTTGTATAACCCGTCTCCCCAACTTCAATGCACTTCTATCCCTTTCTGCTGCCAACACTGTGACAGTTACCCAAAGGTCATCTTTTCCTGATGAGTTCCTCCTTATGCTTCCAGTCCTTGGTCCTTTCCCTGGAGCAAGGGGGGGCCTCTGTCTTGGCCTGATGGGTGGCCTGGTGCTATCCTGATTTGGGTAGCCCCCTCTTCCCTAGTAGACTTTGCACTGCCGACTGGGAGGGGGCCCGGCAGTCCCTAGAGCCCTGGTTTGGCTCTGAGAAAGCATTTTCTGGGGGGTGAGTACGAGTGCTGGTTAGATTTGTGTTAATCAACAGTGTTGTCCTGCTGACTTCAACACTAACCCTCAATCTGTACTTGCCCCCCGATTCCATGTGCTGATGGCAGGAGCCCTGCCTTACTTATGTTTAAGTCAGTTCTTGGCTACAGTTCTTGGCCCAAAGCAGATATGGATTCCGGATCTTGCCCTCTGCTAACTTGTTCGCCTGACCAAGTCACTGGACCTCCCAGGAGCTCAGACAGCTGGTTTGCACAAGTCTTTGCGGCTGTGTGACTTTCCTTTATAAACCACTGCTCAGTATAGCTACTCCCAGGGAAGAAAATCTCGGTCAATGTTAGAGACTCCTAGAATCTTAGGGTAAAAGGAATGCTCACATACCCCTTCTTCCTCCTGATAACTAGTCTCCACCCTGGACATAAGGGACTGCAGCTGGGCCACCTGGGTGTTTGCCTAGCATGGTGGGGGATAGTGGAGGACCCATATGACCACTCTTCAAAGCTCTGTCTGGCTGATGGGATGATGGCACCAGAAACCAGGATCAGCCCTTTGCAGCCTCCTGCCTCACTCAGGGAACCAAACAATTGTCTGTCCATGTGGTTGTGTAAATGAGACAATAGCAGTTCTTCACAATGTCCTCTACCCACGAATTTGACCTTGGCTTAAAGAAAATGTACTTGAGGGTGGTGCTTGTGGCTCAAAGGAGTGAGGCGCCGGTCCCATATGCCAGAGGTGGTGAGTTTAAACCCAGCCCCAGCCAAAAGCTGCAAAAAAAAAAAAAAAAGAAAGAAAAAAAAGAAAATGTACTTGAATTCCAAAGCTTTTGTTTGCAGATGATTTCTCAACTTTACACCTTAAGTTTTTTAAAAAATTGTTTTAAAAGTGTCTACTCCTATAACTTCAGTGATCCTTATCCTAGCCCCTTCAAGTACCATAGAAATGATTACACACATGTGTGTCACATGGTATTTTGAGACCCTTCCCCAGCTACTGTCTTGTCTGATCTTCCCAGCAATCTTTGAGAGATAGAAAGTAAGGATGGTTGTCTCCACTGGCCAGAAGGGAGGATGGAAAGAGATAGAGTGATGTGCCTCGGGTCACAGAGGCAGGTGGAGCCAGGCTTGAACATGGGTCTCCTGGTGGTTCAGGCTGGGATTCTCTCTCTCATACTGTGAGGTCACACATTTTCATTATAGAGAATGTCAAAAGAGGTCCAAAGAGGCAAGGAGACTTATCCAAGGTCTCAGACAAGTCACTGGGTATGGGACAGTGTTGTGCCAGTTCCTTCTCTCTCTGGGGCATTGCCTAGGGTGTCTGGAACCCCCCTCCCCAAGAGCCTGGAAATCCATGTGGGGAGAACTCAGGGGATGTCAGAGTAAAAGACGTGTGTATCAATTGCCATTCTTCTCAGAGTATAAGCCCCTTGAGGGCAGAGATCATTTTTATTTGGTTTCCTACTATATCCCAGAATCAAAGCCCAGTGCCTGGCATGTAGTAGGTTCTCAATAAATAGATGTAGGACAAATGAAAGAAGGGAGTAATGCTAGAGGAAGAGAGGAAGAAAAGGAGGGAGGGAGGAGGATTAAGGATTGCCAGCCCTGGCAGGGGGATGTGTCTTGAGAGTGGATGGGCATGTGCCCAGTATACTGGCAGAGAGATGATTTATCTCCATTCCAAGTCTCTGCTATGCAACATCGTAGATTTTTCTCTCCCCTTTAATTAAGAACTAAATATAGATCTTAATTAAGACACTGATGAATTTAATTTAGAGTGGCATTAGGGCCTTAACTTGCAGAGCTCAATGCCGTGTTTGTATAATGTGGGATATAAGCTAAATGAATGCTTGCTTGTTACCACCATAAATAATTCCCTTGCAAATCCCTTTTGAAGCATGGCTAACACTCCCCTGCCCCCACCTAGAGGATGTTCTTAGACTCTCACTGCCTCAACCCCTCTTCACAGCATAAGTGGTCCTGTCTTGTCCCCATGCTCTGAGCAAACTGGATTCTCCTTTCCCCAGCACAGCTGTGTCTTCGTGCACACAAGCCCCTTGCTGGGAAAGCATTTTTCCTTACTTTTCTCTCTAAGCCGGTCAGGAGGAGAGAGAGAGAGACCCCTCCCCTTCCTTCCACGACCAGCCCAAGTGTTTGGATCTGATGAGACCCTCTCTGCTACTCTCTCCCTGTCTCCTGAACACTAAGTCAGAGGTCTGAGCTCCAAAGTCCCACCCGGTTCTGTTGGTGTGGCACCCACTCTGCCTGAGCTGTTAGCATTGAATACCCTGCTTTCCCCCCGGGGCACTACTTGGGGAGTGAGTTGGCAAGTGCAGAGTAGGTCATCAGGAAAAGGCTCTCATTTCAGCTACTACTGTGGAGCTCAAGGAGCCAAACTTAATTTCAGGCTACTTAAAAACAAACAAACGAACAAACACATTTATTGAGCACCTACTGTATACCAGGCACTGTGGTAGGGCCTGGAAAACTTTCTTATTTCTGCAGTGGGTCAGAAGCTGAATGAAGATGCATGCAAGGGGTGGTGGTCCAGTTGTGCTGTGTGCAGCAGCAGAGCATGGCCCGGCCCATCTCATTTATTGTCCTGTCTCTCATCTGACACCAAGAGGGGGGCACAGCCTGGTGGCTCGAAGCTGCTGCTCTAGAGTCTGACAGTCTGGGGATGGAGGAGGTCACCTCATTCATCTGGAAAATGGGTTGTTAGGAGGCAAAATGAGATTTGCCTCTGTGTAGTACATGACACACAGTAGGCGCTCAGTAAATGCTAGTGATGCTAATGGTGGCATCTAGTTGACATGCCGACCTGTTGGAGAGATGGCAATTTTCCATCAAACGATGGAGCCGGATGTATCATTCACGCTTTATACGTAGGAAAATTGGGGTCCAAGGGTTGAATGGCCTTTTCAGGAACTCCCTGCTTTTGATCCACATTGTCACTCCGGGCCCTTCCTCTGCCATCTGTATACCCCACTGAACACAGTGGGTGTGGGATGGAGGAATTTCACTGGTCCCTTTGTCATCTCAGGTGAATCAGCCCCCCATCTCCTCTTCCCCTCTTTCCTACCTGACCCTGCACTGGTGCAATTTCATTGAAAGTGTGGGGACTCTGTTTTTTTTAAGCACACCCCCTGTGGTGCACATAGCTCATTCATGTGGCAAGCAGTGACTGACTGTGTTTTGAAAAACGGAATCACCTGCTTGCACCTACCCCCCTGCCATGGCACTGTTTAGGTACCAAGTGAAGGGGGCCCCTTTGGAAATGTATAGATTTAGTTCCCCTGTCTCTGCCTCACTATTGGCCGTGTTGAGCTCTGCCTAGAAAGCCTCTAGACCAGGTTTTTTGTTTTTTATTTTATTTTATTTTTTAACTTCAGCACTGTTGACACTTGAGGCTGGACAATTCTTTGCTGGGGAGGGCGTTCTGTGGACTGTTTAACTTCCCTGGCCCTCTCCCCACCAGATAGTAACACCCAGCCCAATTGTGAAATCCGGGCACTCACTTCATCTCCTTTAGCCTCAGTTTCTCACCTTTAGTATGTTGATAACCACACCCCCTCTTGGGGTTACTGTCAAGTTCTCAGCACAGTGCTTGACCCTTGGTGAATGTCCAATAAATATTAGCAAATACTCTTTTGTAGATGCATGTTCAGACTTAACATTTTTGCATGCCTATGATGTCCCCAGTAACAGTAATTGTTAAATGCATGTGCTATGTACTGTTTTAATGCATTGACTCATTTATTGGACCCTAGCAGGAATCGGCGTGATAATATTATTAGCGTCATTCAGATGAAGAACAGAAGTACAGGGAGTTAACACATTTGCTAGTGACTTGAGGTGTGGGGATTCGAACCCAAGGCAGTGTACCTCCAGAGCCCATGCTCATAACCGCTGTGCTGTGCTATGGCACAGAGCTCTGAATGGGAGCTTTCAGGTCTGTTTCATTGGCCAGTCACCAGGCTCCTCTCCAGCGTCACCTCTTCCTGGAATTATGTTGTCCAGTTTACTAGCCAGCAGTCGCACATGGCTATTTAACTTAACTAATTAACATTTAAAACTCAGTTCCCCAGTCATATTAGCCATATTTCAAGTGGTCAGTAGCCACTGAGTAGTTACTAGTTATATATTGGACAGCACAGATACGGGACATTTTTGTCATTGCACAGTTCTATGGGACAGCTCTGTTCTAGGGACTGTGGCCAATCAATTTCTTTCCCCTAAGGAGTGTTTTGATGTCCCTTTAGACAATTGGTGGCAGCCAATCAACATTGTGTCCAGAGTTGTGCAGCTGCCAGAGTATTCTGCTCATTTAACATTTATCAAGTCCCAAGTATGTGTCTGGAACAGCATTTGGGACTAGAGAAATAAAGATAAATAAATATAGTCCTTGCCCATAAATGTAATTTATAATAGCATTAAGGCGTTAATTTGTATGGCTCATTGCCCTGTAAGAGCACAGATACCGAACACGTGATCCCATCTCAGGGTGGGCAAAAGACTTGAAGAGAAATTTCTCTAAAGAAGACAGGCAGACGGCCTACAGACACATGAAAAAATGCTCATCATCCTTAATCATCAGAGAAATGCAAATCAAAACTACTTTAAGTTATCACCTAACTCCAGTAAGATTAGCCCACATAACAAAATTCCAAAACCAGAAATGTTGGCATGGATGTGGAGAAAAGGGAACACTTCTACACTGCTGGTGGGAATGCACACTAATTCATTCCTTTTGAAAGGATGTTTGGAGAATACTTAGATATCTAAAACTAGACATGCCATTTGATCCTATAATTCCTTTAACTAGGTTTATACCCAGAAGACCAAAAATCACAATATAACAAAGACATCTGTATCAGAATGTTTATTGCAGCCAAATTCATAATTGCTAAGTCATGGAAGAAGCCCAAATGCCCATCGACCCACAAATGGATTAACAAATTGTGGTACATGTATACCATGGAATATTATGCAGCCTTAAAGAAAGATGGAGACTTTACCTCTTTCATGTTTACATGGATGGAGCTGGAACATATTCTTCTTAGCAAAGTATCTCAAAAACGGAAGATAAAGTATCCAATGTACTCCACCCTACTATGAAGCTAATTTATAGCTTTCATATGAAGGCTATAACCCAACTATAGCACAAGAACATGGGGAAAAGGCCAAGGGAGGGATAGGGGAGGGGGAAGGTTGGGGTGAAGGGAGGGTAATTGGTGGGGTCTTACCTACGGTGCATCTTAGAATGGGTATAGGTGAAACTTATTAAATGCAGAATATAAATGTCTACATACAATAACTAAGAAAATGCCATGAAGGCTATATTAAACAGTCTGATGAAAATATTTCAGATTGTATATGAAACCAGCACATTGTACCCCTTGATTGCACTAATGTACACAGCTATGATTTAATAAAAAAAAAAAAAAAAAAGAAAGAAAGAAAGAAAAAAAGAAAAGCCTAAGGTATAGTATCTCCTCAGTATAGCAGCATTTCCCTCAAATTCTTCAACTTAAGGGCAAAGATAGGTTCAGATGTTCAATAAGATCCCCAGGAAAAAGCAGTTGATGGAAACAGATAAACGTGAAGAAGAACCAGTACCCAGCAGCAAGGCCTATAGCATCAGGTCATCACCAGCATACAGTGGGTGATGTCCAGGTAAGAAGGCACTTTACAAGGTCTATGCTCTGTTCAAGTTGCTGCTTTCATATATGACGGTACATGAGCAACAGGATGGCTATAGGTATGGCAGAGACTGCAGACTGCAGAAGCCAGAGCATACACTGCTACAGTGGAGGCTAAAGCCCAAGGATTGTCAGTCAGTGCACCCCAAGGAGTTTAAGATGGCAGCAAGGGGGACAATGGGCTTGCATGAGGAGCAGTGCTATGCAACAGACTGTTGACTGTTGTGCTGTTGGCTGGGGCAAGACAACATCACTGTATTGCAGGTAAAGCTCACAGAGCTGTGTGCTCTTGCCTCCACTGCATAGCTAAAGACACAATCAGCAAAGCAAAGAGACAACCTTCAGAGTGGGAGAAGATATTTGCATGCTACAAATCCAACAAAGGGCTAATAACCAGAATCTACAACAAACTCAAGCAATTAACAAAAAAAGAGCAAATAACTCCATTAAAATCTAGGCAAGAGACAGGAACAGAATTTTTTCTCATGAGGACAAATGAATGGCCAACAAACTCATGAAAAAATGCTTATTGTCTCTAGTTATTAGAGAAATGCATATCAAAACCACTTTGAGTTATCACCTAACCCCAGTGAGAATGGCCACATCACAAGGTCCCAAAGCAACACATACTGGTGTGGGTGCTGAGAGAAGGGAATACTCCTCCTCTGCTGGTGGGACTGCAAATTACTATAGCCTTTATGGAAAGAAGTATGGCAAGTCCTCAAAAAGCTAAAAGTAGACCTTTCATTTGATCCTATAATCCCATTACTAGGTATCTACCCAAAAGGAAGAAAGTCTTTTTACCATAAGGACATTTGCACACAAATGTTTACTGCTGTCTGATTTATAATCACAAAGATGTGGAAACAACCCAAGTGCCCTTCAACACATGAACAGAATAATAAACTATGGTATATTTATACCATGGAATACTATTCAGCCATAAAAAAGATGGAGATTTTCTATCTTTCATTACAACTTAGATTAATTTGGAGAACACTCACCTAAGTAAAGTTATCACAAGAATGGAAAAACAAGAATCACATGTACTCAATACTAATTTCAAACTTGTAGATTAACAACAACATGATCACACAAAAGAAAAACGTAATTAAATTCAAGGGGGGCAGGAGAGAGAAGGGAGAGGAAAGGAGGGAGAGGGATTGGTAATCTCTCACCTCATGGGCACAATGTAAGACTACACAGCACACCTCGTAGGTGAAGAGCTATATCTTAGACTTTCCCTGACAAATGCAAACAATGTAACCTAATTGTTTGTACACTCATGTTAATTTGAAATTTAAAAAAAAAGATATTCCAGGGTCAGTGCCCATAGCACAGTGGTTCCCAGCGCCAGCCACATATACCAAGGCTGGAAGGTTCAAACCCCGGGCCAGCTAAGCAACAATGACAACTGCAACAGAAAAATAGTCGAGCATTGTGGCAGGTGCCTGTAGTCCCAGCTACTTGTGAGGCTGAGGCAAGAGAATCACTTAAGCCCAAGAGTTTGAGGTGGCTGTGAGCTATGACACTACCGCACTCTACTGAGGGCAACAGAGTGAGACTCTGTCTCAAAAAATAAATAAATAAAAGATATTCCATGCAACTGGCAGCCAAAAGAAATAGTGGCTAAATTTATGCCAGATGAAGTACATTTTAAGTCAAAAATGGTCTCTAACAACAAAGAAAATCATTATATAATGATAAAAGAGGAAATGATAATTGTAAATATGTTTGCATCCATAGAGCCACCTTTGACAGATCTTAAAGAAGAAATTGACAGTAATACAATAATAGGAAGAAACTTCAATACTCCACTTTTAATAATGGATAAAATATTCAGACAGAAAATCAATGAGCAATGGACTTGAACATTATAAACCCAAATGGACTCAATACACATACACCGAAATTGACACCCAACAGCAGAAGACTACATCTTCTTCTCAAGCACACACAAAACATTTTGTGACACATTAGGTCACAAAACCAGGCTTAGAAAATTTAAGATCAAAATCATGCCAAGTATCTTTTCTGACCACAATGGGATAAAACTAGGAATCAGTAACAGCTGAAGATTTGGAAAATTCACAAATACAAATGAACTAAACAACACACTTTTGAACAACCATTATATCAAAGAGGGAATAAAAACAGGAATTAAAAGAAATCTTCTGACAAAAACAAAACACAGCATATTAAAACTTACAGGAAAGTAAAGCAGTACTACGAGAACTTGATAGCAACAAAGGCCTACTTTAAATAAAACGTAAGATCTCCAATTAAACATCCTAACTTTACTCCTAACAAAACTAGAAAAATAAGAACTAAGCCCAAAGTAAACAGAAGGAAAAAATAATAAATAATAATTGGCAGCCTAATTGTCCTTGCAAATTCCATGTCCCAAGAGAGCCCAGATAAAGGGCTGCCAGAAAAAATTTTTTAAAAAAAGGATGTCCAATTAAATTTGAATTTCAAATAAATTTTTAATATAAGTATGTCCCAAATAATTGACTATGCTGGGCATGGTGGCTCACATCTGTAATCCTAGCACTCTGACAGGCTAAGGTGGGAGAATCACTTAATCTCAGGCATTCAAGACCAGCCTGAGCAAGAGCAAGATCCTGTCTCTACTAAAAATAAAAAAATTAGCCAAGCATTGTGGTGCTTGTCTGTAGTCCCATCTACTCAGGAGGCTGAGGCAGGAGGACTGCTTGTACCTAAGAGTTGAGGTTGCTATGAGCTAGGTTGACACCACAGCACTCTAGCCTGGGACAACGGAGTAAGACTCTGCCTCAAAAAGAAATTACTGACTGATTATATAAAATTCAAATTTAATTGGGCATTTTGTATTTTTATTTGCTGTCTGGCAACTCTAAGCTAGACCCTAACCCTGAGGCTTAGACCTTTAACTATGTCAAAGGACCTTCAGCAGATTACCAACTGCCTGCTTTTCAAATGTTTTCAAATGTTTTCTGCCCCTGAATTTTCTGTTGTATTCCAACAGTCTGACATACCTATCACTTCAAACAAGAATATCTAATACTAGCTGTCTGTCCACATTGTAATCTCTCACCTAGTTCTGTCTAATGCTCATCAAAGTGGATTTTTTTCTAGCACCTACAGCTAGAACAATGCCTCTAAGTACCATCTCAAACCACTGACAAGACCTAGTTTCAAGCCCTGGTCCTGAAGAAATTTAGGGACTGGTCCTGAGGAAACTAGCATGAATAAAAAAATCAAAACTAAATTTTCTAAATGAAAATTATTTCCATACACTTATTAACTACTACACAAAAAGTTTCCAGCTTTCTAAAATAAACAAGATCTTTATCTAATACAAATGAGAGTAATATTAACTTCACAGGGTTGTTCTAAGAATTAAAATATGTCAAAGTACTTAACAATAACTGATATGTTTGGTATTGTTTTTCCAGTACTTTGCTTCTAAAATTATTTCCTTCAGTATTGCCTTTTATCTGTGGATACTAAAATCAACCTAAAAAATAATTCATGTCCTTTTTTATTTATTTTTTCATACTATGTAAACAATTTAGATCCTTATTGTAAGTACCCCCACCCTCTCCCTGACAGTCCTCTTCATTTTTTGAGCCCCTACCATAGCAGATGCATATACCTCCATTTTTCTTTCTTATTACATTCTGCTTACCTGATAGGTAACTGTCTCAAGAGATAAGACGGAGCATTCGGTTTGGTCCTCAATTTCTAAATACATCCAACATTAAGATACAATGATTTCTATCTATTATCAATCAGATCATTAATGATCCATAAGCAAATTCATAAATTCATTATGATAAATATTGGCAGAAACTTCACTATAACATGAATCTTTTGAAACATAATCACTGCCAAATTTACCTATTTTTAAAGTTGAATAGGCATGTTATCTTCTTTTATAAAAAGTAGCCAATATTGCTACAGTTACATAGAAATTTTCTAAATGCAATTCTATCAAAGAAAGGAGAAGAGATGAAGGAGGAATAGATGGAGAGGAGGACAGAAATGAGTCAGAATAGAAGAAAGAGAAATTTTAAGTAGACTTACCTCCAACCACACTGGTTTCTTTCAGCATTTGATTGAATAGTGTTAGAATCTTTTCTCAGAGGATGAGAAACTGAATGTAGCATTTGCCTTTCAAGGAAATAAGTCTTGTTAAATATTAATAGTTTATTTTCAAACTGAGAAACATAAAATATACATAGAAAATAACAATCAGTAACAGACACACATTCATTGCTTTATTTTTTTTTTCCACATACCCTGTGTTCATTGTTTTCTTTAAAGGAGCCACCTCTGAATTCATAGCATCCCAGGGCCAATCTCAAAAGACATAAGTAATATAAATTAAAGTAAGACAGGTAGTATTTTTTCAAAATAATTACTTCATACTTACTCAGTTTAGGGGATTTAAAATCTTGAAGGGAAAAAAAAATATGGACTTACTCTTCAATAGCACTTTTTTGTAGAATTTGTCAGAGCCTTGTCTTGTTAATTTTTATAGATGTCTTTCTTTCCCATTGTATTTTAAACAAAGATAATTTGTATCTTTTCCACAATCAATCCCAGTATAGTATCTTATACTTTGTAACATAAATTCAGTCTAATTCATTGTGTTTCTTGATCTTCTTTTATCCCACCCCAAAGAAAGAAATATATCAAAACCCAAAACATATATATGCATGGTGCATGTATGTGACAGACAAAGGAAAGAGAGAATATAAAATTTGACCATCCAATCTTATCCTTACCATGTGTTGATACACTCTGATATAGTCACACATTGCTTAAAAACCAGGATATACTCTGGAAATGCATTGGTAAGCGATTTTGTCAATGTGCAAACATCATAGAGTGTACTTATGCAAACACTAGTTATATGGTACAGCCTATTAACTCCTAGGTTACAAACCTGTACAACATGTTATTGTACTGAATACTGCAGGCAACTATAACACAATGGTATTTGTATATCTAAATATGTCTAAAATAGAGAAAGATCACTTGTGCCAAGGTGAACTCTGAAGTAAACCTGATTACTTAGGTCTTAGCAGAGTAACCCAAAATGAAGTCACTCATCTCAAGGTTCCTCATCACCCACACTGAAACTTAAGCTGTTTAGTTGTAAGATCTGACCTTCTGAGAAATCAGGAGGAAGATGATAAGCCAAATCCCCATATAAGCCAGTTTTAGTTAGCATGGTAAGGAAGCCCCCTCCACTTTAACCCAAACGAGGAAAGTAACCCAATGTTAACAATCTGCTTTTTACAGTACGCTGTTTCCTTGTTTCTGCTCAAGCAGAAACATATTGGTATATTTCCAAAAACATGCCATGTCCAGCTTAGTGCCTTTCTATTTTATAAATGGTACACTATGTAATTCACAAATTGCAAATATTATAAAAGCCAATTAGATCATTTTTTTAAAAATCACTTGTGCCCCAGCCTAATGGGTCAAGACAAAAATTGGAAAAACATTGATGTAGTCCAATCTCTTACTCCATATAAGAATCTTATTGTACATCTGACCAATGGTAATCCTGGTGAGAGCTTGAAGAGTTCAGTACCTCAGGAATACACATTTCCTTATTGAGTAGCTCAAACTGTTATTTTTTAAGATCAACATTCAGGCTACTTGTAGAAATATTTTAAATGGTGGAAAAATTTTAAATGATGGAGTAGGACCAGATAAATGCATACTTGTGCATATTCATGTGAATTTCTATTTTATCCATAAAAATGAAATATGAACTTCATACCTAAAATTCTTCAAATATAGGGGGAAAATAATTACAAATTTAAAAGTATATTTGGAAACACTCAGCATAAAATTAACATTAATTACTATATGTAAAGATATTTTAAAATTCCAATTGTATAAGATTCTATTAATGATTTTTTAAGTGTGCCCCCAAAATGTAAATGGATATAACCAGCAAGAACCAAATATATTTCAGGATTTCCATCTGCCAATGCCTTCATCCAGAGGGAAATTAAGTTAACCAACAAGGCTCGGAGGTTGTAGCTCAGCTGCTAGGGCACCAGCCACATACACCAGAGCTGGCGGGTTCGAATCCAGCCAGGCCTGACAAACATCAATGACAACTACAACCAAAAAGTAGCCGGGAGTTGTGGCGGGCACCTGTAGCCCCAGCTACTTGGGAGACTGAGCTAAGAGAACTGCTTGAACCCAAGAGTTTGAGGTTGCTGTGAGCTGTGATGCTGCAGTACTCTACCCAGGGCAGATAGTGAGACTCTGTCTCAAAAAGAAAAAAAAAAAGTTAACAAACAAGAAATACCAACACCCACCACCACAGCTAATTGGTTCAGAGGAAAGAGACATAATCACAAAGCTAAGCTAGGATCTTTTTTTTTTTTTTTTTTTTTCCTAAACTAATATCTTAATGGTCTCACTTAAAAGATTAGCTGAACCAGAGGCTCCTCTCTGTCTCTGGAATTTGAATCAAGAGATACAGAGGGAATTCACTCGATGCCCATAGATCAGCAGTTAGGGTGCCGGCTACATACACTAGGGCTGGCAGGCTCAAACCCAGCCCAGGCCTGCTAAACAATGACAATTATAACAAAAAACAGTCCAGAGTTGTGGTGGGCGCTTACAGTCCCAACTACTTGGGAGGCTGAGGCAAGAGAATCGCTTAAGCCCAAGAGTTGGAGGTTGCTGTGAGCTGTGATGCCATTGCACTCTACCCAAGGCAACATAGACTCTGTCTCAAAAAAAAAAGAGATACAGAGAGAAGTCTACCTATGACCTCTGAAAATTAGAACTAAAAGGTTATGCAAGGGCAATTTAGTCCATATGCTAGTTAAAAGTATAAGAAAGGCACCTTGGATAAGAAAGTATCCTAGCCCATTTGGGCTATTATAACAAAGTATCTTAAACCAGGTAACTTATAAATAAGAAAAATTTATTTCTCTCAGTTTTGGAGGCTGAGAAGTCTAAGTCAAGGAACCAGCAGATTCAGTATCTGATACAGGCTTGTTCTTGGCTTCATAAATGGTACTTCCTACTGTGTCCTCACATGGGGAAGTACCATTTATGAAGGGAACAGTTCTCTCACACTCTTTTATAAAGTCATTAATTCCATTAAGTCACTCTTCCCTAATGATTTAATCACCTCCTAAAGACCCCACCTCTTAGTACTATCTCCTTAGCTATTAAGTTTCAACATATAAATTTGGGAATGGGGATTGGAGGGCAAAGGGACACATTCAGACCATAGAAGAGAATAAAGAGCCAACAAATAAAAGAAATAAAATTGCCATAGGAAGAGAAATAAGATTAAGGCCAAGCACCAGAAATTCCTGGGCTTCTGAACTTCCCAAAGTCTATCTTTTTGCCATTTTTCCTGTGTTCCCAGGCACACTTATCCTTGTTGCTGAGGAAGCTCAACTTTTCCCATTCCTTACTGCCAAATATGCAAGTTACCATATCCATATAGTTTTGCAAAAAAATAATTTTTTTCAATGCCATCACTACTTCATTAGAACAAAGGCTCCAGACCTAAGATACTCCATTTAAATACTAAGCCACGTTTGCAAACAAGGAAATTGAAAGTCCTTGACTAGAATGTTCAGAAAGAGCCAAGTAATTTCTATATATGGACAGTGGGAAAAAAGAAAAAAAACATACATACTTTCTATTTTCATTACAATAAAATAGAACTGGTAATTTTCTAAAATTCTAGTTTTTATTTCCTGAAAATTTTCACCTTACTCATTTCCTTACCTGTGGGTAGAGAAGGGAAATCATAACTGTCAGATGCAGTACTAATACCTGGATCAATCGGAAGTGGATTAGAAGTTAATGGCTGTCTGTTCCTCTTTTTCTGATTGAACAATGGTACAGGCAAGCAGCCTAAATTGAATAAACCAATGTATCAGTATATAATAGAAAATAACAAGATATATCTAGTTACAAAATAATTACATGTACATATATAATAAATATACGATTTTAATTTGTCTACTTTTATATATGTTAATATGGTTATTATAGATAAGTTTCTATACCATGGATTGATTTTTGTATTCTTAAGAACCTTAATACATTATTTGTCTCTCCTAAGTCCTTTTTTATGGTACCTTATTAACATTGTTTTAATTCCTCTTGTTTGGAAATAATTCCCATCTCCTCTGTCAATCCCCAACCCTTTCCAAATTCCCTATTTGTCTTCTTTCTTTCCCTCCTATGCTTGCCAATGACCATATCCAGAGGAGGGAAAACTTACAGCACAATAGACGTGAGGAAGAACCCAACATTGAACTATGCTTTCCAAAACCCTAACCACTGTTTAGACAAATGAAATTTGTCTAAATGACCTTTTCAGGCCATGGTTCTCAGTTTAATTCAACTAAGATATATCTAGGATTCTGTTTAACATACCTGTTCCTATACCACACTCTCATAGGTTTTATTTTAATAGATCTGGCCTGGAACCCAAACGCTGCAACTTTAACAAGCATCCCAGATGTCCACAATGGTATTTTCTGTGAATCATTTTCAGAATGCATTGAAGAATCATAATATCCAATCCAAATGAGAATACATACTCTAATTCTTCTAGATGGAAAATTTAGGATCTCAATTCAGGTCAAAAACCACCACGTATCAACTTTAAAACTTACTAGGAAACTCAAAGGGTAAAGAGATTCAAAAAGCTTGCCCACTGCTACAGAGAAAGTCAGTGGAAGAGAATCTAGATAGGATCCAAGCTTACTAAATTTCAGTTCAGATCTCTTGCCACTATTCCATTCACAAGCTGGTCCAACATCACTTGTACTATGAGAGAATATAGACTCTGTGAAAACTGCCTGATGAAAGACTGGTAGAATTATGTGGGCTTTGAAGTCAGACTACTTGGGTTTGAACTATGTCTTCAAAGTAACTTTGAATTACAACTTCAGAGTATGAACTTGGGCAATTTCCTTAACCTCTATGTCAACAGGACATATAGACAGGATGACATATGATTAAAAGCAAGGACTCTGGAGCCAGATTCCTAGGTTCAAATCTTGGTTCTACCACTTCATGGATTAGTTTTTTAACCTCTTTTGGCCTTGGTTTCTCATCTATAAAATAGGGATGATAATAATAACCTATCTCAAGGAACTGGTGAAAAGACTAAATTAAAATATGTATAATAAAATGTCTTGAACACCGCACATCCACCACAAATAATAGTTATTATTCTATTCGTTGTGTAGCATCATCACTCCCCTACTTCACATCATTCTTACCCTCTGTCCTCATACTAACTAAAAAATTAGGGGAGCAGAAATGGAAAAAACCAGAACTGCTTCTGGAAATATTTTTAACAAGCCAAACACAAAAACAAAAATAGATCTATTTCTTTGTATTCAGCACAGAATAACCCAAGCACATAGAATTTACAGAAAGAACACCAGAATAAATCCAGGGAAGCTTGATCTTATTCCCATCTCTACCACTATTATGTTCTGCCTTACATTATTTTACTTCCTTAGACCTAAAAAGCAAAAGGTTAGGCTAAATGCTCAATATTTTTACAAGTTCCTTCCAAAATGTTCCATCTACAACTGCGTAAGTTTTACATGGTATATACGAAATACAGAAAATTTAAAAATAAAAGGTGTTCAATACCTGCTGTACTTCGAGTAGGGTTCTCATTTACGTTTCGCTTCATTTCCTTCAATGTATCAAAGTATATAATTTTTTCTTTAGCACTCCAAATTTAAAAGGATTTGACTAAACCTTCAAAGAGAGAACATATTGTATCAACCACAAACTCAAAGTCCTCAGCCTAAAAAATACTGAAATTAAGGTTTAAAACTACTTTCAAACTTCATAATGTAAATGCTTTAGGGAGTCCTTTGCTTTCTGAGTAACATAACCAATTTTTCCAATTCTGTTCAAAATAAATTATAACTATAACCTTGCTTCCTAAACACACATGTATTATCACATAATATACGTAATTTAATTTAGAATCAAGGACATACAATGAGAATAATTATGAATCAGACATATAAAAAGGGAAATTTGTTCTATGTTTATAAGGCTGAGAATGAAACATGCACCATGAAGCTAGCCATGTAAGAACAGGCTGTGTCCTCCTTTAACACTCTGTCCCACACAGATCATATGTTTTTGCCATTAATTTGAAACTCCTGGATTATATAATACCAAAAACTAAGTGCTCGCTTAACGTCCAGAATAATTATAATAACGAGTCTCCGTTCCATTTCTACAACTTCAACAAGTGAAACAAGTTTTTTCTTTGTTTTTTTAAACATAAATTTTACTGTAGTTTTTCCATGTTTTAACCTCCTATAGTATCTCAATCCCAATTTAATTCAACAAACACTTGCCCGCTTTCATGAAGAGGCAAGATACAAACCCAAATAATATTATTTCTGCTCCAAATCCACCACCCATAACACAAACTGGGCTGAGGTAAATATTAATTTTCAAATATCATTTGTGCAAATCAAACTTGGAAAACATATGGTTGGGACTGCCTGTGGTTGGTTTCCACATCTTGGACTTGAAGTTGGATATGATACACTCTTCAGAAAATATTCTTGGTGCCACTCTAGGAACCAAATCAGAAATTATGCCAATTTTTCTCAGCACAGAAATACCAATGTGAATTACACCATAAACCTAGAGGGGCCTACAAGAGCTTTTCCGTCTCTGAGACTCACACCAACAAAACAATTTTAACCCAAAAAAAAAAAAAAGTAAGTGCCAATATTGTCCCCCAACACACAGCTTCGAAATGGACGTTAGGTGCGTTAATAATGTAGTTGATGCCATTAATGCACAAGTTTGCTGAATCAGCGAGCGCACGGCCCCAAACACACGCACTCACACCCCACAAAAACCGCTACCTTCAAGGCCAAGAGGGCCCCTCATGGCGGGTGGGAGAAAACCTCCAGCCAGGGTTTATGTTCTTGCTCAAAGGGTTCTCCTGACCCACCCAAGGACTGGGGACAATTTGGTGACTCGAGTCAACCCACACTCTTTCCTTTGTCAGCCCTCCTACCAACACAAGATAACAACTTTAACCTTCAAGTTCCTCTCACCTCAGCCACCGCGAACCTTCGGGCCTCCACAAATACCGCCGGAAGCCCTGCAGTGCGCAGGCGCAACTCAACTCGCAACACAGCGCGCAGGCGCAGGGGCCTCCTGCCTTCCGCCTTGGCGTCGCAGATTGCCTTGCCTCGCTCAGCGGGGACCCAGCGGTCATTTTAACGCGCCTCCCTTTGCATTCTCACACTGTGAGGTGCGCGGCGGCCTGAGGATGGTTCTACCTCTTTAGATTTTTGTCCAGAGCAGGAAGGAGGCCGTCCTGGTCACTGTAGAGGCAGCGGCAGATGTCCTGCCAAACAGCCCTCTGCCCAGCTCTGTCAGAAGAGTGTCCTCCTGCCTTCCCCGCACCCATGGCCGTTTCTTGGGTTCTAAACTTCAGTTTGTAGGATGCTGGCGGCAACCCCGAGTGTGCTGACTTGAAGGCCACAGGCCTCAAAACCAAGTGATAGGGGTCTTGCGTGGTCTGGCTGGATTTCTGAGTCAGCCAAGACCGAGAGCCTGGAGGGTGGTGGCCACGCGGAGGCCCGGTGGGGGCGCTGGGCAGCTGGGGCGGGAAAAGCGAGCAGAATGGCGCGGCGGCCCGAGCTTCCAGCTCCATGAGGGAAGGCAGTGGATTCCTGGCCTTGTGACCTTGGGCAAGTTACCTACCCACCCCACTACACCTGCGTTTCCTTCCTCAAATTACAGTAGTTACATAATCGTCCTAAAAATATCAGAAGAGAAAATGAACAGTCCTGGCACACAGTGAAGTGCTCAAAAAATGTAAGCCCTTGTTGAATACCAGAGCTGCCGTGTATCGGTCCTTCCGAGGGTCGAATTTTAGTAATTCTAGGTTTGTCTGAGTTGGAAGGCCACATGTTGTCACCACATCCTCTGAGCGTCGTTGAAAGGGAGAGTTGGAAAGGGCTCAGAGGTGGAGGGAAGGTTGTTAGAAAAGGCCTAGGACTGTGAGGCCAAACAACATAATAGTTTCCTTGAAGATTATGTCCAGTAAAAGAAAGGCATTAAGAAATAATATTAGGGATAGATTTAGACCAGGTAACAGCAGACTTTCAATGCCAGAGTAAGGAATAGCTTGGAAGGAATAATTTCAAAAGATTAAATGTCTGAAAAGATTTGGTATTTATTATGATTCCAGAGAGGACTTACCCAAAACATGAACAGAAGCTTCAGGAAGCAGATTTTGACCTGATATGCACAAAGAAAGATACACACATACAGGTACACATACACACACATCCTAAAAATAGATTTGGCATTAAAAATAAATTAAAACCCACTATGAGCAATATCCTGTGTACATCTGTGAGACACAGCAATCTGAAATCTTTGCCAGCAGTTTATAAACTGTATTTATCCCTTTCTTGTTCTGATTATGATTATGTATTTCCACCTGGAAAGTTGATCAAGATGGGCAAGCAACAGGGCCACAGTGAAGGAGAAAGTTGTTTTAATTTCTATAACTAAGTACTATGTAGTAAGAGTAGTTTGACTTCATGGCTCCTGAACAGCTGCATTATTTATGAGACACCATATATATGATATTGAAAAGAAAATCCACCCTATCCCCCAATCATACTATTTGGGAAGTAAGCCCACCTTAAATTTGTATCCAGCAAAATTTCTAGCATAAAATCTATCAGACAGCCAAGACTACAAAGTAAAAATTTGCTCTCCTTTTGTTTTAAATTACATTATTTTATTAATCATTTGGGCACCTCCATCCCCACAAAATATTTGTGATGCTGGAGGTTCTCACACTTAATGCTTTTAACTACTTCAAGATATTAGATATTCTACTGAATAATGAGATAATGCAATTAGAAAAAGTTTCTCTTTGTATACTATCAGTTCTCTGAATTCTCAAAAAAAACTAGACTGATAAAAATGTGTAGTTTTTGTGGTTCTCAAAAATTGAGTGTGCTTTGGGAAACAGGGAGTTAAAAATGTTTTGGAAGTTAACTTGTATAAGAGTATGAAAAGCCTCTGTTGCTCTAGTTCTGAGGAAATGCTCTCCTTTTTTTCTAATAAAGCTTTCCACAGGCGACAAACTCTGTACACAATATACAAGGTAAGTATAGGAAAGAATTACTACAATTCATTAACTCTTGAAAAAGTTATTCATTTTGACATGTAATGAGGATACTAATGAATGTGAAATGTGCTTCAAAGTGCTGATCTGTTAAGATTCCATAGAACAAGCCTCAAAATGCAAGTCATTTGTGGTAGCCAAGTAAATAACTGAAGCAGCATTTTTAAAGAGACTAGGGCAAAGGACAGAACAAACTACAAATCAGCAGAAAAGAAACAAAACATAGTAGAGTGTTAATAATTCACCATAGTTACTGCTCTTAAAACCAAGGTAACTATACAACTGTCAACTATTTACATTTATGTGTGTTTTCATCATCTCTACACTGTCTGAAGTGTTTGGTGTACATTGATGTAGGTAGAAAATTCAAAGGCTACAGGGGTTTGGGATTTGTTTGTTTTTTTTTAGATTACACCAGTGATTTCAACATGTAAATTTAGATTTGGTTATTTTGCTTTCTTTATCTCTGCATTATGATTTCTTAAAGGAAGAACACATGAACTGATTTATTAAATATTATGAAGTGTCCATATTTTTTTTCACCATGTATTTTGTGTGCCGGTTTATTTTCTGAGCGCAAGGTAATGACTGTTTATGTAAATTCTGAAAAAGCAAAAATAGAACTTTGAAGAAGACCAAAAATAACAAAGAGGCACCCTATTGTCCTATGAAAAACATTAGACTCAGAATGTGGGCCCCAGGCCTAGTTTTCTCTTCAGTTCCTGTAGAACCTTAATCAGCTTACTAAATCTTTCTTTCCTTCATCCCTGCAATGGGGATGTCATACCTAACCTACCCCCTTCCAAAACTGGATTCATGAATAAACCTAGTGGAAGAACCTTGTAATTTAAACTGTTCTGCAATTGTAATGAATTATTCTTATTGTACCCCTATCAACTAACCTGGCATTACTAGTACATAGTATTTCCAGTCTTGAGCACATTTGATTTTCTGGGTAATTAAGTATGAAGTCAAATCAGATTTGGCTCAAAGTCATTTCACCAAAGGGTCGCAATCATTTTAGTATTCTGGATGATTTCCCCTAATAAGACCCCCTTTTAAGACACATTCCAGTGGAGAATCCCTACTACCAGTAAGTTAGGCCATGTCTAGATAAGCTCACATGATATGTTTAGTATATATAGTATGTCCCAAGATGTAATATCCCCATTAAAAAGACTCAAAAATCACTAACAGTTGGTTTTCCTTTAGTGTTTAGATTAAAAAGAAATGAGGAAGGTTCGATTAAAAAGAAATGAGGAAGGTTCGTAAGGAAGTTGATACACGATTACCAAAAACTTAATGAGAAAGAAATTAAAGGATGTTTCAAAGTAGCATTTTTAAGACCCACTGATCACTGATTTGGTCCTCTTGTTTCTGAGTGTGAAAAAGCACTCTGAAAAAAAAGTGCTGGTTCAAGAGAAGATCTCTGAGGATCTGCCTGTGACTGTTCATAGAGGTGAGATTCAAATGCCCTCAGATCATGAAAAGTGCCTGAACTCATTTCAGAGATGAAATTTTTTAAATGCCAGTGGAAATACAAATATTGAATAGGCCACTTTTTATTTTTATTGTTTTTTGACCTGAGAAATATATAAACTCTTTATTATTACAAATAATCATGACAGCCCCATTGGATGACATTCAGGCTGAGGGGAAAACAGGATTTTTGTGTTAGTCAGTGATGCTAATTTATTATTGTATTTAGTTCCACTGACCATCTGAGGGAGTTAGAAGTTAAAGTAAACAGCTGTATCTCTAGTTGTAATCCAAATATGGTAAAGGGCAGGGCTAAAGAAGGGAGTGTCCACATAAAAAACAGGGCTCAGAACTTGTAACAGAAAATTAAAATATACTCCATGCAAGGGAACTCTGGACTTTGTACTTTGGTTAAGGTCTCACTCAGCTTCAAATTTCTAAACTTTTCTTAAGAAATTAAGTTTCCTTTGATCTCTTCTCTTCTGAATTGCAGAAATCACATAAAACTTCTTGGTGAAATGACTTCTTGCCATATTGCTGAAGAACCTATAAAAAAGGTTGCTATCTTTGGAGGAACTCATGGGAATGAGCTAACAGGAGTATTTCTGGTTAAGCATTGGCTAGAGAATGGCACTGAGATTCAGAGAACAGGTCTGGAGGTAAAACCACTTATTACAAACCCAAGAGCAGTGAAGAAGTGCACCAGATATATTGACTGTGACCTGAATCGTGTTTTTGACCCTGAAAATCTTGGGTAAGATTATGTTTTATGTCATGTGTGTGTGAGAGAGAGCAAGAGAAGAGAGAGAAGGAGAAGTGGTAGGAGTGTGAGAGAGAACACGCATATGTATATTCATATGATGATTCACATCCATACGTGTAGTCACTACAGTACTTTCACTTTTAGTCATACTGCATTGTGAATTACCATTATTTAAAGTGCTCTCTTACAGACTTTTTCACATGTTCTTTTATAAACTTTTTAAACATCAGACTACTTTTAATTGATTTTTCTTTTTAAATGTATTATGTACAAACAGACAATAAATAAAAAAAATTTTATTTTTAAATCATATTCTTATAGACACAGATTTAATAGCCTTTTGCGTTAAATTAGTGTTAACTTTTATGCTTACATACATACGTATTAACTTTCTAGGAAATCCATTACTATGTTTTCATGTAACTGTGTTGATCATATTGCATAAACTTCTAGTTAAGAAAAATGTGATGTTTTAATTAATATATGTTGAATGAAAGAATGAATAAATACCCATTGTGAGGAAACTTCAAGCTTCTGTGATCCAAGGAGTAGATGTACTTAACTTCAGTGGTAGATTATCACAAGTGAGGTGCTGCAGATGAGAGGTAAAGACACTGTACCTGAATTTTCTGAATTTAAGTTTCAGCTGATTTATAATACATATGCAATCATAATACTCTAGGTTAGGTTCTTATTATTTTTGCATTTGTTTATGTCATATCTGTAACTATAGATATATATGCCTGTAAGTATTTGCTTTTTACCACTTCTTTCTTTCATTTACCTAAAAATATTATTAAATACCTATTTTTCTGAAGATACTCTTCCAGGTATTATGTGAATACAAAGCTGTCTACAAGGTGGTTTCTACCTCTGATGGAATTGGTAGACTACTACTAAGTTATAAGATACACACAGGAACAGCTAAATGCACTACCCTATGTGCTTATTTTCTGAGAAATGCAAATTTGACTTAGAGAATTCCTAAGGTTTACTCTCCCCACAGATAAAAGGATAGATACACTTTTAGTACAAATATGCCTCACATGATAGAATAGATGATTTTCAGAGCAATTATACAGTAGTCATACTTCTGTATCAAATCATTTTAATAACTTTTAACTTCAGATATGTTGTCTCTTTATGACTGAGGTAATGTTGTCATAATTAATGTTTATCTATTAACCTAAAAAATATCCTACTCTTATATAACAAGTAAGAATTTGTTGAAGAATAACTCTTTTTTGTCAACATATTAACTTCCCACACAACTTTGAAATGGACTAGGATTAAATGTTCTTATTATGATCACCTAATAGTATGCATTTCAGTGATCAGTGGTCTTTTAAATTAAATTTACTTTCTGCTTCTTATCATTAACACTATTCAAAGGCTATGCAACTCTATTTGGAGTGGTTATGAAAATTTATGAAGTATATAAATTAATTAACTTCTTCCATCCCCTCTTTCCTCTCCCAAATTTATTCCTTTTCCTATATTCTTTATCTCAGTGATGGCATTATGACCCACAAAATCCCCCATAGAAATCATCTTAGAACCTTCCCAGTTTTTAATCCCCACATCTCATGGGGGTTTAAAATCCTGCCAATTATTCATTGTAAGTACCATAATTTACCATGTATAATGTGTTTCTATGTATAATGTTTACCCATATTTTTGGCCCAAACTTTCAAGAAAAAAATCTTTTGTTTTAATTTTTTAATTCAAATTTTTAATTGTTTGTATTTAGATACTTTTTTTTTTTTACATATTATAAAGGGATTTTAGTATTTTTTTAAATGTATATGCATTAGGTTTGGTTTACAGATAATGGAAATTGGAGAATAGTGCTTTAAACAAATAAGGGTTTCTTGTTCACAAATATCGAGTTGGGAGGTAGGCAGGTCAGGGCTGATACAGTGGCTACAAGGTATCATTAATGCCACAGGCTCCTTCTATCTTTCCATTGCACTATTCTTACCATATGCTTTGTTCTAATGCTTTTTGTTTCCGGGCTACAAAATGGCTGCTCCACTTTCCTGACTGTATTTCGGACAGGAATTACTCAGGTGCAAACTGTAGGTCCCTTGAAGAAACCAGCAAAAGTATCTAGGGACTAGAAATAGATGGAATTATAGGAAAAAGAGGGTGGGTAGTTTAACAAGGAAAAATAAATTTAAACCTTTGTCATATATAGCCAAAAGAAAAAAAAAAAAAAATACTCATCATTGCAGTAGGTAGGGAGAGAGTGGATAGAGGCTCATTTGAAAATACAAGAAAAACTATTAGCCCTGTCCCAAAATATATACATGCATGGTATATAAATACCTGCTAAATTTTGCATGTTTGGAGAGTTTAGAGACTCTTTGTGAACTTTGTCCCTGGACCACTAGTTGTTCCTACACCTCAAGTAAGAATTCCTAATTAGATCATGTGGGCACTTACGTTTGTGCACTAGAATTAGCTAGAGTGGGGGAAATGTTGCATTATATGGTCCAGCCCCATAAAAAATAACCCAGTGCACCATAACTACTAAGAAAATATTTATTAACTTAATGGATAAGTTTTGCTCAAGGTTGAAATCAAATGATAGATTCTGTTTGATATGTCCTGTGACCAATGATATAAATGAACTATTATTTTATAGGCATGCCAATGCAACATTAGTCACATGGAATCAAATGAAAAAAGTTATAAAAGTTTCAAATAAGTTTTCATTTCCTACACAGATTTTTCATATTAAAGGTTTGGCAACTGATTCTTTTTACACTGTGTTCTCATTGTATGTTTATGTTATCTTAGCCACAGATGTTGTAAATTTTTTCCTTTCTGCTAATAACAGCAAAGAAATATCAGAAGATCTGCCATATGAAGTGAGAAGGGCTCAAGAAATAAATCTTTTATTTGGTCCAAAACATAGTGAAGATTCTTATGATATTATTTTTGACCTTCACAACACAACTTCTAACATGGGGTGCACTCTTATCCTTGAAGATTCCAGGAATAACTTTTTGATTCAGATGTTTAATTATATTAAGGTAATGTTAATTTATTAATTTAAAAGTTAGCATATGGCTTGTACTTTTAAGTTAATTATAGCTATGAGACAACCAGAAAATGGTCAAAAAGGGGGGGTCCAAGAGAAATGGGATCTAGTCCACAGCTAGGCATGAGGGGTGGTGAAAAGGGTAGTACCAGAATATAGAAATGCAGTGGTGACAATTCAATGCACTATTTGACAAATTTCTGCAATGTTTTTGTCAGTTCTGTTCATTACTGGCCCTCCTTGACCTCTCTTCATTAGTGATGCTTTCTCTCCCCTCAGAAAAATGCTTAATCCATTCATATACTTCTGTTTTCTTCATGGTATTATCTTCATAAACTTAAACTAACATGACTGATTTCACTTCCACTCTTTCCAAGTTCAATAAGAAATTTAACGTTTGTTCATTGTTCTAATTCAAGCTCCAGCACTCTTACAACATCACACAAAGACACACAACAATTATGAACACCACTCAGCAAGACACCACTACACATTGACATGGACACAACTGTGAGACACTGGTACACCAAGGATATGAAACCTTACCACACTGTACACTCCTGCCAACCTAAGTGCACAGTGGCAAGTTCATGAACGTAATTGTCAGACCTCCACAGATATTTTTCCTTCCAGAGAAGTAATATGTTTTGGTGGAAAAATTTGACCAATATAGTCAAGAGAACCTGGATTCCCAAATCCTGACTTCCTCATTCACTAAACTTGGACAATATGCCAAGTCCAAAAACCTTACTTTCATCATTTTTATAAAATTAGCATAATACTTACCCTACATGGGTACTAAAAGCCTTAAATGAAATAAAGTATGTAAAAAAAAAAAAAAAAGAAAAAGTATTAAAAGGATTTAGCTTAAAACCTAGCTTATAGTAAAGGTTAACATTTTTCTTTTGAGACAAGGTCTTAGTCATGTAGGCTGGAGTGCAGTGCAATGCAGGCTCACTACAGATTCACACTCCTGGGCTCAAGTGATCTTCCTTAGCCCCACAAGTAGCTAGGACTATAGGCATACACCATCATTCCTGGGGTTTTTCTTGTTTTTTTGGTTTTGGGGGGGGGTTTTGTAGAAACAAGGTCTCACTATGTTAGTCCAGGCCAGTCAACTATTGTTTTGATTTACTTAAGTTTTTGACAATAACCTGATAGGAGTTATTCCTATCTGTAGGAGATTATAATATAATTATTCTTTGTTGCTCTTCGAAAATTGCTGAATGTTTGGTTGCCAGACATGGAAGCAAAATGGCTGACACTCAGTTATCAAAACAAAGAGGCCTATCTCAAATTCTTAATCAGATAAGCAGGAAGAGAGGGACTCACTCAACATCTGGAATAGACCAGGACCACAGGAATAGAAACAGAATTTTTAAAGAGACCACTGCTAAATATAACCAGTGATGAAAACAAAAATAACCAAATCCATTAAGAAGGACATTTTACTTTATATGCTTTGAACCTGAATTGTTTAATTTACATTTTACACAAAAAATTCTGTACAATTTAACTTTACATGTATGTTTCTATGTATATGTTTCATTTGTATGCTTTCAAGCTGTAACACTGGGTTATAAAATGTTTTGTTACACTGTCTTATTAATCTTAGTTGATGAAGTAAAACATTGAAGGCATTATTGACTCTGTTGCAGCAAAGAGAACAAAACATATGGTCTTTACATAATAAGAAAGATGTTTTAAAATTTTTTTCAGACTTCTTTGGCTCCATTACCCTGCTATGTTTATCTTATTGAGCATCCTACCTTCAAATATGCAACCACTCGTTCTGTAGCCAAGTATCCTGTTGGTAAGTCACATTTCCCATAGTCGTGACTGAATTAATTATGTCCTGGCTGAAACTCTAAGAAAATTATTTTCAAAGAACATTTATAACTACCTTGCATATTATTAAGATTGTAATTATCAAGTAACAAGCAAATTAGTCCCAAGCAAGCCCTAACTATACCAAGTTTTGAAAATATTTCAATATAAAGGAATATTAAGCTCATTATAAATAATATTTTGTGTTCTTCCAACTTCACTATTTTATTTGGAATACTTTTATATCAAGCACTCATTAAAAAAAAAACACTTAAGATCAGAGACATATTCTTTGTAAATCAATATTTTATAATACACTAAGACTATTGCACCTTCTAATATGCACCTATGAGGACCACCTTTGTATTCTATTGCCAAGGCAGCTAAATGTGACAGGCTCATTCTAAGTAAATTTTGAGTGGAAGATATAAGGGTAGAATGAGGGTGGTACAACTTGTAAGCGGTTTGACAAATGGAGAAGGTGATGATAGGAGAGATGACTTTGTGGAAGACTTGAACAGGAAGAAAGGGAAGATATAAGTAGTTTAGAGAAAGGGTATTTTGTAAGTCTAAGAATATGCAACCATGGGAAAAAGACCTGATAGTATAAACACAGTTTTACTGGGGTGAGAAGAAATGAAATTTTTTCTACAGAAAATTAAAACCATTGCACTATTATGTCACAATGGGTTGTAATATTAAGTGTAAGAATGTTACTCTAGTATCACATAGATCAGGGGTCCTCAAACTTTTTAGACAGGGGGCCAGTTCACTGTCCCTCAGACCGTTGGACTATAGTTTTAAAAAAAAAACTATGAACAAATTCCTATGCACACATCTTATTTTGAAGTAAAAAAACAAAGTGGGAACAAATACAATATTTAAAATGAAGAACAAGTAAAGGTAAATCAACAAACTTACCAGTATTTCAGTGGGAACTATGGGTCCTGCTTTTGGCTAATGAGATGGTCAATGTTCAGTTCCATATTTGTCACTGCTAGTCATAACAAGTGATGCAAGTGTGCATCAGTTAGTCTAGATCTGGTTGGAGATTTCAGATGTTTCATTCTGGAAAAAGTTTGTTCACAGACATAAGTGCTACCAAAGATGGTTGCCATTT